>WIGO01000067.1:0-171463 GCA_014235945.1 Colletotrichum plurivorum
AAGTCTCCGTGGCCTGATCGGGCCGCCAAGAGGTGATGGAGGGTAGCCCGTGGCAGGGCCAGTTCTGGAGGGCAGGTCAAGGTGGCCTCGAGCCCCAGCTGCCTGTATCGGTATCTTGCCTCCTCACCCCACCAACAACACAAGGTCCAAGCAACGTGGGCTTTCTTGGGATGATTTGATATCAACCCCCATTTGTCAATTCCCAAACATTTTGTCAACTTTACCCAAGGACAAGAAAAATGCAGGATTGGTGGCTTCTATTTCAATCATTTACAACTCAAAACATGAGATCATGCGACGCTACGCTTAGTACGAGTATCTAAACTTCCTGTTCTCGAAGTCCGTCAAGTCCATGAGAACCTCGTCTTCCTCGTCAGCAGCGTCAGTGCCGTTGGCAGCGGCCTCGGCATCTCTCTGCTTGTTTCTCCGGATCATCAACATGCGGATCGCGATAGCGAGCACAACTTGGCCAGCGGTGCATCCCATGATCACCTTGCAACCAGTTCCGTAGATGGGAGCCTCGGAAGCGAGGAATGCCTGGGGACCGATGATGTTTCCTACGCAGTACGCCAGGAACACGAATGCTGTGGAAGTGACGCGCTTTGTGTAGCCGGCAACGTTTGCAGCGGGCATTTGAAGCGCAACGACAAGGGCACCAACGAATGACGGGCTCTGCGAGATAGGTTAGCAAGCCGAAGTCAAAGAAATCAGCAGAAGGGCGCCAACTCACAATGTAGTAGGCCATGAGCAAGCCATTCTTGTTGCCTCTGTCAAGCTTGAGGAACAGAATGACAGCAATGAGCGTCGGTAACACCCAGGTCATCATCACGATCGTCCGGAAGTTCTTGAACTTTGACGCGCAGAACGGACCGGTGAAGATGAAAAACACAAGCCAGGCACCGTACGGGATTCCGTAAGCGGTAGTCAGAAGAGCGTCCTTCGTGAAGCCCTTGACGATCAGCTTGCCAAAGTTGGCAATGCCTCCATTGACGATCTCGTTAAGCAGGGTGTAGAAGAACAGGAGCCAGACCTGGAGATCTGTGAACGCCTCCTTGATCTGGGCGGGCTTGATCTTGCGGCTGAAGACTCCGGTCTTGTTGCTCTGGCTGCGGGCGATGAGCAGAGCCTTCTGCTCGACCGAGTACCGCTTGGCCGTAAGGATGTTGTTGGGCAGGAAGAAGAAGAGGACGATGCCCCAGACGATGGTCAGGCCGCCGCACATGACGAAGATGATCCTCCACACGTCCCAACCGTCGGCCTGGCCGACGCCGTAGAACAAGATGCCTCCCAGCATGGAGCCGAATCCGTTAAAGCAGTAGAAGGATCCTGCACGAACCGGGGCTTCGGCGCGGGTGTACCACATGCTGACGATCATCATGAAGCACGGAGTGATAACAGCCTGTCTCGAGTCAGTCATGGTCCGGGCCGAGTTAATAGTTGATAGGACCAACCTCGAACATGCCCAGGAGGAAACGGCAGATCGCCAGGCCAGCGAAGCTGTGGGATGCCGCAGTACATGTCAAAATGGTGCCCCAGCATACGACGAAGACGCTGACGATGGTGCCGGTGGGGAAGTGCTGGGCCAGGTAACTAGCGGGCCACTCCGCAAAGAGGTACGCAAAGTAGAAGATACTGGCAAGCCACGAGTATTGGCTCTGCGTCGTGTGGGTGGTTTCGAATAGGTCGAAAACGGCGCCGTAGCTCAGGGCTTGCTTGTCGATGTACTGCAAAAGATACTGTAGCAAACACCACGTTAGCAACAGTTGCGGGTTTGGGTCCGAGAGCGTGACGTACAGTTCCCATGAGCAGGGGAAGCAGTGTCAAGTCGATGTGTCGGACGAGCTTCTTCTGGGCATCCTTGTCCTCGAGCAGCTCCTTGAGCCGCGAGTGGGGAATGCCGTTCTGCTGCAGAAAGATCTCGGCCTCATCGAGGAGCTCGACGACCTGGCCGGCCTTGAGGTCCTCGCCGAGGCTAGCCGCGTCGGGGGATGGACCTTTCTCCGCAATTTCGGGGTCCTTGGGCTTCGGCTGCCCTTCCTTTAAGGATGCCTCGACTGCCATTGTGGAGTCCGGGGAAAACGTGGTTTACCGGCGGGCTGGGTCGTTGGTCGAGATGGTGTGATTGAGCACGCGATGGGGGAAGTGGAAACGCAACTCGACCTAGTGAAAGGGAGTTGTTCTGGTTCGTTCGTGATGGAGCTTAGTTGTAGACGAAATGCCGGGTCGTGGAGCTCGGGCAAAGGCGAGTTGTCGAGACTTTTCCGGTGCGGAAAATTCATAGGTTGGGTTCCATTGCTCTTTTTATTCACCCCAATTACAAGGGGTTAAAGATACCCGACGTTCGCTTCAATCCAAATTATTCAATGCCACCCCCAAATCCCCAATCGCACGTTCTCCAAAACCGATTGGAGATACCGGCTGATAGGCCCGGCACTGCTAAAGAGCCCTGCTTCTTATGACATAGGCTGCAGATAAGCCATCAGATGATATCTTCAGGCTAAGGAGTTGCTTATATCCCGGTAACAGGATCCATCAGCTGATAAGGGGTCCCGTACCTGAAGCCGCTTTCCCCGCGTTCACGATGGGGCCATGGTGGAGAAGCGGGTGGAGTTGCCGTGGGCACTGTGCGGTATCGGGAAACTCTGCGGCTTCCGGGACCAGATTTGGGCCCGAAGCATTGGAGTTGAGGTTGCGACGACGATGTGGAGCCGTCTCGGTGAACCTCCGCCTTATCAGCTTGCGCGTTGACTAACAGAGATAGCGCTGCTCTGTGCTAGTGTCCTTGATCGGGGTTTTCGCCATGATAGCGACTGTGGACCTTTCCGCGGGGAAATATCAACGACACGTCTCCCACTCAACCTTTGCCCGAGTCAGAATCCGATATCCGGACTCCGCAACAACAGACCGCACAGCGCAGACGGTCTTACCATACCATCCAGCACTAGGAGAGAGACAATGTCGACGACGTCTGTAGAGCAGCCGACCCCCCGGCCTTACCGGTCCCATTTGCGTCCGGCGTGCTTGCAATGCCGGAGACGCAAGTCACGGTGCCAGCAGCAGGAAGGCATCAGCTCTTCAACTTGCCAGATGTGCCATGTCTATGGCACGGATTGCGAGTTCCCGCCCTCGCCGCGAAATGCCGGCCGCGCGCCGCTAAACCCTGGGAAAGTCACCAAGGCCTACCGAACTCCGCAGTCGAACACGCCATGTCGAAGAGAGCCTCTCGCGTCGGCTAAGACACCCCAGAATGCGATACACGTCCGTACGACCTCCACATCTCCACCGACGAGCGCCAGCACGACATCCAACTCGGGCCCAAAGGCGGTGCTGAGTCCGCACAACCCTCACTTGATGCTGGCGCTGGACAGTCCTGAGGACGAGGACAACTCGCACATCATTGGCCCGGCGGTTACGAACGACACGCAGGTTCTGGCGGACTACCTGAGCTCAGAGCCCAGCATCCACGAACGGATGATCCGGGTTGTCAAGCCGAGACCGGGCTCGCAGGTGGGCCAGACGCCCCGGTCGTCAATGGCTCTGTCTGGTGGGATTCGGAAGCCTGTCATTTTCACAGCGGTCCGAAAGCGGCCGTACGGTTTGGCCCCTAGACAGACGGCTCCGCTGCAGAAGTACCAGATTGTCGAGAAGATGCTTGAGCCATGGACCTCCGCGCTGATTGACCTGTAAGTTTCGCATTGTCTCTTTCTCTTAGTCTTTGAGTCGCCTGTACTCTCTTGAGTTGGTAGGGTCGAAAGTTGCTTAGACCAAGACAATCTGTTGATGTTCCTCGAGTCTTCTGAAAATCCTTAACTAACAACCATAACTCAAGGTACTTTCAAAAAGTCAACATCTGCTTTCCCCTGCTGGATGAAGTCTCATTCAAGCACCAGTTTCAAACAGCTCGCGACAGGATATCGCCGGCGCTTCTTTCTGTTCTCTACGCCAACTCTATGATCTTCTGGAAAAGCTCTCCAGAATTGCCATCTGAATACTGTCCCGATTCCCGATTCATATGGAACCAAGCAACAGAGACGTTGTTTTCCGAACTGCACATTTCACCCGGGATCTCCACCATCATCGCCATTATTCTCAATGTCGGAGGCAGGCCAACAACCTCAATGATTATGAACGAGATTCAACTGGGAGCCGCTGTCTCACTAGCACAATCGCTAGGTCTCAACCGAGATCCCACAGACTGGAATATCTCCCTGCCGGAGAAGTGCTTGCGGATGAAGATATGGTGGGCGCTGGTTGTTCATGACAAATGGTGAGTGCTGCTTCAAAATGAAGTGTTCGAAGATGACTGAGACTGACCTATGTAGGTTGAGTCTGGCCTACGGCACACCGCCTCAAATCAAACGCTTCCAGTACGATGTACCCGACCCAACACTAGAGTACCTCACCGGCAAAGAGGCAACCGAAAGCCAGAATGCGGCAGCTTCGGTGTTTATGGCACTCGTCACCTTGACAGGTGTCCTCGACAAGTACCTCGAACACGTCTACGACCTCAGCCAAGACCGCGACCAGGACAACGGCCAGACCTGCCTCGGATTGGAGCTCAGCCTCGGGCAGTGGGAAGACTCCCTCGGCGACGACGTCAGGAGGATCATCACCCGCGGAAACAACCTGCACATTCCCGGCGCAGCAAATCTACGGCTTGCCTACCTCTCGACGAAGCTGCTCCGGAGGAGGATCGAGTTGGACATGGAGAAGCAGGAGGACGCCATCCCCGGCGACGCGCTGACGAACCGCTACATCCAGGTCCGCCGCGCGGCTGAGGAGATCGTGCTGCTCGTCCAGGAGCTGGAGGAGATCCACCTCAGCGACTTTTGGCTGCCGGTCAGCGCGTTCGCGTTCACGTCTGCCATCACGTTCCTGCTGCGGTGCGCCCTGGAGACGGAGAACACGGCGGCCGGTCTGGCGCAGAGCGCGTCGTTGAAGCTGGCCAAGAGCTTGATCGACTCGTTGCAGTCCCACCAGGACAAGTCCGGCTGGGACTTGGGAGAGCTCTGCTTGGCGCAATATGCTGAGGTCGTCGACAAGTTGTTGACCGCGGACAGTCCGTCGGCAACTGTGCCTGAGTTTCAGCAGCTCATGATGTCGTCGGACGTTCCGATGATCGATGAGCTCTTCCCCAATCTCTGGGATATGTTTTAATGCTTTTCGAACGACGTCATGCTATGTGTAAAACTAGGTTACGATTTATGAGATTCTGACTTCTTTCAGCGTCCTCGGCACTGAACTTGGATGAATAGCAGTTCTAAGCTGATCTAAAGTGACCCTATCGTACTTCCTTGGGTTCAAGACTACAGTGACGACATTTTCTCTGGCTACATACTTTCAGTCCTCAGAGTTCTCAGTCTGTTTCCACCAGAACCTACATTCCTTCTCAGCCCACTTGTAGTCCGTGAACTGGGCGGAAGTTCCGAGACGAGAGCCGCCAGCTCGCTCGTCATTCCCTTCACCAAAGACCATGGTCTTCCCAGCGTCATTGCCATCTTTCCCAGCAAACGGCAACCATTCAGGACGCTTATCGAACCTCCCTTTGATCTTGTTCGGGTCACCATGCACGATGAAGGAAGTGGCGTAGGAGTGCATGAAACCGGCAATCTCATCCTGCTTCGGGGAGATGGACCGGACCTCGGCGTTGTATGTCTGATAACGCATCTGATCGCCGTGATTGGCGCCGTAGATAGCCGTCTTGTTTAGGGCCCAGTGGTAAAGGTAAACGGGAGGGACCGCTGGCGACCTGCTTCCCCAGACCGCGGTCTGGCGGACCGGGCAGGTGTATAGGTCTTGTCTCGGCGTACTCGGAGTCTGCGTGCTTGGACGGATCTGGATAGAGCTTGTCCAATTCGGCCAGTTGCTTGTTCGATAGCTGGGGCAGGAGGGTGTGGAAGAAATTTGTGAAGTCTTCGGGCGTGGACGCGGTTTTGGGCACGTACATGGCACCCTCGTTGTGGGTTGAACCAGTAAGAATGGGGACTTTGTTCCATTTCAGCGTCGATGGGACGTCTCGAGATGATTTCATAGTCTATGACGGGTTGCCACGCCCATCGAACCGAAGGGTTAGACTTCTCATACACCTTTTGACCCGACTCGATAATTGTCGACGGCGGAACAGCTCGGAGGCAGGGCAAGATCTCGTGGTCGGGTCGATTGTTGCAGCCGGTGAGACCGAGAAACTCTTGAAAGTGGGCTTCGTTGAGCTCCGAGTAGGGCCAGTGTACAGCTCGGGCCGTATGAGCCCCAGAATCCATGATCGCCTTGTGGAAAAGGTGCTTCTTCTGGTTGATATCCATGACGAGATGCCCGATCTGACGCATGTCAGTAAACCACACAAGGCACCGCAGAGGCGTTTTTGGAAAGGTGACTTACGCCATGTGCTGCGGCAGAGAGCCCCATGATGGTCACATCATCAGGGTCACCACCGAAGGCAGCGATGTTCTTTTGAACCCATTCCAAGGCGACATACATATCTTTGAGTCCGAGGTTCAGCAGACCCTCTCTCGCGGTCAATCCAGCGTTCATCCCGCCGGCAACACCAATACGGTACTGCATGGACACGCCGATCCACGGCTCTTCGGACCACGCAAGCATTGAAGGGGTGTTGTGCATCCTCGCCGCTCCGCGATTGAAAGCGCCACCGGGAATCATCACTGCCACCGGAAGCTTCTTGTCGGCTGTGTGGCCTTTGGGACGGTACACGTTGATCGTCAAGCAATCCTCGCTTTCCCAGTCAGGGCCAAGCCATTCATCGTCGGTGAAGGGGACGAGCTGTTTTCCAGGGCATCTGCAGAGCTGTAAGTATTTTCTATGGAAACAGTTCACGAAGAGGTTGGCCCGAATTGACCTCGGACCAAGTTCAAACGTCTCAAGCGTGCCATTTCCAGCCGCGACGGGTACGGCGTGTCGAAATCTCAATTGTCCGACTGGAGGAAGGGCGTACGGAATTCCCATAAAACCTTCCAGAGGCTCGGGAAACGTGCCATCCGTCACGAGCCTGCCAAGGATAGTCCCCTGGTCAATCTTGACCGATGCTGCCGGGCTATACTTGGCCTTTGTCGATTGACGAAGACCAGGAATCCCCACCTGCCCTGACCAGAAGTATCCCAAGAGGGCAGCAGCGGCGACGGGAAGTGCCAAGGTCCATTTCAAGCCTTGCTTCTTCTCTGGCTGCTTTGTCATTGTTGGAACGGGGATGATAGGATTGAGCTTCACTCGGAGTACATGTAGAGACGGGCTGAACTGGGGATCTCAAACTTTCCGCGCTTGACCCTTTGTGATATACCCACATGGTCCGACCAAGACGTTGATGGTGGCCACTGTATCATTGGCGAGTATTGATAACGGTATCGGGACGTGTCAGGGGTGAAGCGAGCCTCCAACGTGCCTCTCCGCGGCCTACCGTGTCATGCGACACCTCGCCGCGGAAAACTGGCCGCGCAGTGCATTTGACCGCAACCTCTCGCAACGAGTGCCCGCCCGTAACTTACGACCTGGATACGCTCAAGCTAGCGAGCCGGAAGGACCTGTCTTTCTTCCCACCATGATCTGCTCCGAGCTAATGAACGACTTGCGATGAGAATGACTCCAGTCTGAGAAACCAGCTCCTTTGATCATGTTCCCCGGTCAGATTTTGGGGCCATGACCGTCACTCTCCGTGATGCCTAGACAGATCATACTGAGTATTTGAGCAGTCATCAAGCAGGCTCATGTCGCAGCTTCCTCGACACCTCAATAACACCGCAGGATTCATGTTTTAACTCCGAGAACGGTGGCACGAATGATGGCCTAGATGAGTACGATGAGGGCAAGAATGACATAAAAATGGAGCCCGTGAGCGGCGTTGATTAGCATCCATAACTCAAAATTATATTGATGTCCCAGGACTCCCCTCCCGTCTGGTGCTTTCACGGCGGTCAGAGCCAGCCGGGATTGTGAAATGCGTTGCAAGTGGTACAGTGGTTCTGTGATGATTCTTGCTCTGTATTAAACAGACATAACCAAGTATCTACCATGCCACCTTGATAATATCCTCAACAGACTTCGTCTTGATGTGGGGGAACATCTGGTTCAGGGAACCCTCATAAGAGAGGTTAAAGAGTCCTTGCGTGATCCATTGGTTGATGACCGCAAACATCATCTGAAGCTGTTCTTTGGGAAAGAGCTCGTAGGCACATGCGTGAGACGGGAGCTCCGTAACTTGGAACTGCGCAAGGTTTTCCACGGTGTCGTGATGTATGACAAATCTCTGGCCTTTTTCAGCTATCGAAAACCTCAAATTAGCGGACCGTTCCACATCGAACCAAGATATGGGAAATGGGAATTCGACATGCCTCGAATGGACTCTGCGAGGTGAACCAACTCGTTGATGGTCAGGACGTCGCCGATGACCGTGCTCTGCTTCGGCCACCGCTTCTCCGTGGAGATCAAAGCATCCACGAACTTGGCGACGTCGAAGCTGTACGTGAACGCGACCTTGTCGTCTCCAGTCCCGGGTATGGCTGCCGTCTTGTTGGCGATGTCGACGAGAAAGTCGGCATGCTTCAAGTGGGTCTTGATCATGGGGTATCCGTAGTAGTCGGAGAAGTGGCCGTTGATCACGACGGTGTGTTCGAGGTCGGTCTTCTCCAGCTCTGTAATCGAGATGGAGGAAAGATCGGGTAGGGCGGAGCTGTGGAAATCAGGAATCAGCTACGTGTACAATTGCATTGCATTGTCGAGACATACTTGGGAGGGCTTGGAACAGCCCAGAGGCTAGCTATGAATCTCTTGGTGGGAGAAGCTGCACTGGCTGCCCGAATGAGGTTGACTTCGGCATTGCTAGCAGCCTCACTCACGAGAGCTAGGCAGGAGATGACAGTTTCGATATCGTTGTCCTCCAAAGTCTTCCTCAGACCTTCGACGTCGCTGTAATCAACAGCGATTGTAGAGGGTTCATCTTCCTGTATTGTCCCTTTAGCTTTGTCAGACAGCAAAGTGAGCAAGTTACTCCACTTTTCTCGAGAGAACCAAGACAGTGTGTTGAGGGTTTGATCGGAGGACCTCAACGATGGTCCGTCCAACGTCACCCTTCCCACCAGCGACCGCTACTCTAGTCATATTGACTTGCAGCTTTGCGGCAAACGAACGTCAAAATAAGTGCCTTTGAGAAAGTGTCACAATGGTTTGCGAACCGAGTTGAGAGAATCTACCGGTTGCAACAGAGCCTACAAAATGCTATCAACTGGGAATGACTTTAGATGAGAGCCGCCAGCGTGTTGTTCAATGGTGCACAAGTATTCTGTCACATTCAGACTGACAGCATTTGTCAGGTTTAGTCAGGAGCTCAGCGGATTTGTGATTTGCCTTCACGGCGAGAATCAAGTCGAACTTCACACGTCACGCATGTTCGCATCCTGCAGTGCCAACGTCGCACCTCGGCGATGTCTCCAGTCCGAGAACCCAGTAACCAATCGCTTGTGGCGCGGAGTAATCCGAAGTCGAAATCTGGGGGCCAGATGATACGTGAGTGGATGGTTCAGACTTGAGGCTCTGCAGCAACATTAAAGAAAGTTCGGGGTAACTCGGGCAAGACCCATCTGAGTTGGGCCGGCCACGTAGTGTTTTTGTTCACAACGCGCCTCGCGACTTCGGCATTTAAACCTTAGTCGCGACTCGCGTGTCAACTCTCTTCATGAGAAATCAGCCATTCCTTGTTGATAGGTCCACCGCCACGACTCGTGCTTGCGGAATTACGGTTTTGCGGATTATGGATCCCGAATCACTTGCTTACGTGCCCGTTTTTGATTTCGGTATAATTATCATTGCAATTGTTCGTGGACATGCGATTGGATTTAGAATATTAGTGATGCATGGATATCTAGGTTAGTAAGAAGCATAGGCCGACTCGACGGGGACTTAACCCCATACCCGTAAACTAACTGACGAATAGAAGCAGCCCCATCGTAGAACATGGACTGGGTTGGCTCATTGTCGCGACGAACGACAGATCCAGATTTTGAATGGTATTGGGGGAAGAATTTTCATCGTGAAAATGTTGTGATGTTGTTGAGTCACACATAAGCTACTTCGCCACCGTCAAGCAGTAGTACTGAAACATATAAGTCGGCCACCGAGGTAGTGTTGATTTGCCCCTGAGCTGAGCACTAACTTTCTGGTACGCCAAAACTTCATCGTCTTCGTTGACCTAAAAATACAGTCACCCAGTACCCACGAACCGTCAACCGAAATGAACGCCGCAAACTACACCACAGAACCGTCAAAACCATCAAGCGGAAACGGCCACCACGACGGCGGAGACACAATCCATTGCAACGACCTGAGATGGCTCCCTCTCGCGCCCAAAGTCTGGATCAAGCTCATCAAGCTCACACCAGAAACCGGAGCCTATACCGTCATCGTCAGAGCCGAGAAGGGAGGCGTTCTTCCCCGCCATCGTCACATCGAGAGCGCCGAGATCTATGTCATACGGGGGGACGGCAAACACCCCCAAACGGGACATTTCGCTCAAGGGGACTACGTTTCCGAGAGGAAGGGAGCCATCCACGATCCCCTGGTTTTCGAAGACGAGGTGGAAATGCTGATGATGAGCAACGGCCCGTCTGCGTTCATTGACGACGAGGGGCGCGACTTGTTTCTGATGGACATCCCCATGCTGCAGCATCTCGAGGCATCGACGGCATAATCTGGTGGACACAAAGGGACTCGGTCACACGATGGAGAAAAGCACCGGGCAGTTGAAAGTCAGTCATGGAATTTGGAGTTTATCGAGGACCTACAATGTTCGGGATCGGGTTGAATGGAAGTGTGCAAGAGGACTGTGTGAGATGTCGGAGGCTGGAATCAATAGCCAGGAAGACAACCAGAATATTAAATTTGAATCGGAAACCCCAACTCCAGTCTAGTCTATCGCCAGTTCGTTCATGGAAAGGACGTGCGCCAGTCGGTGTCATCTCAAAGCTTAGCAATTCCGAACCCGTCTCTCTTGGCACGGCCGAGGAGTCCTCTTGAGATGTCCTTCAAGCTCGCTGTGCCCATCAGTGCCATCGTCCTCGACAGCTCCCTCTCAAGGATGTGAAGAACGCCCTCGACACCCTTCTGTCCATCCCATGCCAGTCCCCAGAGGGCCGTACGACCGATGAGACACAGGTCGGCGCCAAGCGCGAGGGCCTTAAAAACATCGCTTCCGCGGGTGATGCCTCCGTCGACGATGACCGGTATCCTGCCGCGCACGATGTCGGCGATCTCGGGCAGCGCCTCAAGCGTCGCGGGCACGGTATCAAGCTGGCGGCCGCCGTGGTTTGAGACGACGATGGCGTCAACACCCGCCTCCACCGCGCGCTGCGCGTCCTCCGCGGTGATGACACCCTTCAGGATGATCTTCATCTTGGTCTGCGACCGAAGCCAGGGAATGACTTCGCTCCACTCCAGGCTAGTGTCCACCAGTGAGGCGCGGTTCTCCTCCATGATCTTGTTGTACTCCGCCGCCGTCTCCGCGCGCAGGAGCAACCCGGCCTTGGAGATGGCGCCGGACCTCCGCGACTCGATGTTCCCCATTGCCATTCCCGCCGGCAGCTCCAGCGGCGTCCTGCGCTCCTGCAGCCGGTTGCCGAGCACGACGGTGTCGACGGTCAGGACGAGGGCCTCGTAGCCTGCCTTCTCGGCTCTCTTGATCAGTTCGGCCGTCTTCTCTCGCGCGCCGAGGAAGTAGAGCTGGAACCAGGGCTTGGGGTAGTCGGTTCCGCGCTCGGGGAGGCATTGTGCGACGTCTTCGAGCGATGTGGTTGCGTTCGTGGAGAGGGTGAGGTTCGTGCCGACATTGAAGGCTGCGCGGGCGACGTCGAGCTCGCCCTCGCCGCCGGCTAATCTCTGGTACGCGCTCGGTGCGATCGCGATCGGGATATCGTAGCGTTTGCCGAAAATGGTGGTCGAGGTATCGATGTTCGTTACATTCCGGAGGACTTGCGGCCGAAGAAGAAGTCTCGATCAAAGTCAGCATAACAATGTGGAAGCGGCGCTCATATTGGAACTCACTCCCTGAAGACTGCAAAGTTGCGCTCGAGGGTATACTCATCGTCAGCACCCGTGATGTAGTAGTCCAAGACTGGTTTAGGTAGACGCTGCTTGGCGATCTGGTAGACATCGTCAACGGTCACCGGCTTCGGGGTCGTCAGTTTGTCGTTCGCCATGGTGCATTCGCGATATTCAGAGGTTGAAGATGTGAGGAATTGGGCAGATTTCTCGCGTGACAAAAATATTTTCATGGGCAGACTATGAATGATGTCAATTAAACCGGCGGTGTTTACTTCCAACCACCCCTCCGAAATTCGGCCTAGCAAGCCCACAGCACCCCCGTATTCACCTTATTCACCGTATTCAATGGCATCATCAGTCGCGTAAGAACGGACGTCCGACACGCGCCGGGCCGTGTGAGCTCGGCGGTTCGGAGTCTCCGCCCCGATGTCGGAGAAATTTACCCCGGCAGTCTCTCGGTGACGGAGGCCCGCCCCCGGGGGGTTGAAAATCGCCGTAAATTACTCAAATCGGCATCTCCAGCATTTCCTCCCGCGTCCAATATCTCCGCATATTTTCGGCGCTCAGCATCTCGACCTCTTGATCCAGATGCAATAAGAGAACGTCGCCCCATGGATCCATCTTGCTCTTCAACGTCGGGAGATCGAGCCTTCTCTTGCGGGACCGACACTCTTCCAGGTACTGCTGCATGTCCTCGAGCCCGTGGTGTATCTGGCGATGCTGCTCGAGTAGCACGGCGTCGTTGCCCGAAAACTCGGGCATCTTGCGCGCGAGCATCGGGAAAAACATCGTCTCCTCGATGTCGTGGTGGTTCGTCAGGCGGTAGCAGAAGAACAGCCCTTCCCTGACGATCTGCTCGTCTGTCATATTCGGCGGGCTGTCGACAGGGGGGTCGCATGAATTCTGGAGCTTCTTCCAAGTTCTTTGAAAGTGGTTGTGCTTTCAACCAGTTCGCTAAGTCAGCTTCGAGTTGCCTACATGACTGTTTTGGGGGACGGGGAAAATCTAAAATCCGCGAAAAGGATGGCACATACGAAGGTGTTCATCATGTCGGCCAGCCGATTGAAGATTTCAAAGTCTGCTGGACTCAATGACGCCATCTCGGAAACCATTTCCGTTGTGAGTGGGTATGTGTTCAATGAATGGGCCGGATGCCTGACTGTCGTGGAACCGATTACCCAACGCGACCATGAGTCTAAGTCCCCGAGACTCGAGCAGTCAAAAACGTCCAGTTCCTGATAGCAATATTAACAATATAGCTTGTTATGCCGCCCATGATGTCGGCCCACGAAATGCCCCCTGGGGAAGTGTCTCAACCCCCAAACCTCTCACCATGGGGAGTTAGCTAGCGTAATCTTGGGGTTCGCTTGGATAATCAAGCGTGTTCCCCAAATCCGGCCTTGGCCAGTTACCTAAGCCCTGGAATCCAGTGGAGTTCCATTTGTCAGCTTCGTTGTTCAGCAGGATTCCAGAGGCCGCTTGCAGCCAGGGCATTCCAGATATCGAGTCATGGCAACTGTGCAGCACATAAGACGACATCCAGACTCGACAACGTCTCCATTGAATATTGCCTGGAAGATCCATCTCAATATCGTCATCAACCAACAGCTGTTCCGACGAACTCCCCACAACATGGGTGCAGCACGTCCCACAGGCCTCATCGCCAAGAAAGGCATTGAGCTTCTGACCTTCTGTGAGTGATAGATAGTAGTCTCAAGCTCCTGAACTCGGGCTGACCACCTGGTACAGCAACACCCAATGGCTACAAGGCTAGCATCATCCTAGAAGAGCTCAAGGAGGCCTATGGCCTGCCTTTCGTGGTCCAAAGCGTCAACATCATGCAGAACATTCAGAAGGAGCCGTGGTTTACGGCCGTCAACCCCAACGGTCGCATCCCGGCAATCGTCGACCATGACAATGAGGGCCTAGCAGTCTTTGAGGGCAACGCCATCCTGAGCTACCTGACGCGCAAGTACGACACCGAACACAAGTTCTCATTCGCACCCAACGACAACGACTACACCCGTGCCGAGTCATGGATTGGCTGGCAGCATGGCGGCCTTGGACCGATGTGAGTTTCCCGCTCCGCTGACTGCCCGAAAAACAGTTGCTGACGTCTCTCCCCACGCAGGCAAGGCCAAGCCAACCACTTCGTCAGGTTCGCCAAGGAGAGGATCCCGTACCCGACGCAGCGCTACGTCGGCGAGACCGAGCGTCTCTACGGCATCCTGGACAGCCACCTCGCTAAAAGAGATTTCGTGGTCGGGCCGGGCCGCGGCAAGTACAGCATTGCCGACATCTCGATGATCGGCTGGGTCCAGAGCGCTCCCATGGCCGGCATCGACATCTACCAGTTCCCCGCGCTGAAGGCCTGGTTGGACCGTTGTTTGGAGAGGCCCGCAGTCCAGCGTGGCATTGCTACCCCGTCTGCGTCGAGCTTCTCGGTCGCGGCCCTCGAGAAGCGGCTCAAGGACGGCGAGCCGGGACTCGCCGAGAAAGAAAAGGAGGTCAAGGAGCAGGTCGACGCCGCCAAGAAGGCGTATGGATACAAGTACACGTCCCCTTGATTCGGGGCGCATCATTAAAGGCAAGGGCAGCTGAATTCTTGCAGCATGGATACGATAGATGACTGTTATTAGTAGCAGACTAAGGAGTCTGAATGGCGATATCCTCAAATAATGACGGGCCTGAGTCCGTTTCCAATCTACTCTCTACATGAAGTTACCAAAAATACAGAGTAGGTTTACAGGTTGGGTGACTCTATCGGATATTTTCTCGACCATTCCATGCCAGTGCAAGCCAAGGTTAGTTACAAAGGAAACAAACAGAACAACCTTTCTCCCTCGGTACACTAGATGATGTGCTCGACCTTGAGAGTTTGTCGTTGTGACAGACTTGCCGATGCTTCTCAGGACTCTTGGACCGACACGTCAATCTCCTCCTGGCGCCTGCGGACAGACACCTTGACGCTAGAGTCCGACTCGCACATGAACCCGAACTCGACGAGCTTCGGCTTCTGGCCCTCGGCGAACTTGAGATCGTACTTGAGAAGCAGGTGCGCAATCATCACCTTGGCCTCGTTCCCGGCGAAGAAGCGTCCAGGGCAGGAGTGCATGCCGTGGCCGAAGCCCATGTGGCTGATGCCGGTGCTCACGAGCTGGCTGGCCGCGTCGTTGGGGCCGCCCCTCTCGCGGAAGAAGCGGTAGCCGTCGAACTCGAGCGGGTTCTCGTAGACCTCGGGGTCCCACATGCGTTCCGCCGAGACGGCGGTGTTGCTGCCGCGGGCAAGCTTGGTGCCGTCGGATAGCTCGACGTTGGCTGTGACACTGCGACTCATGCCGACTAGGTTAAAGGTTAGCACGTGTCGTAGATCTAATACTAGTCGAACGACACGAGGGTCTAGACATACCGATCTGCACAGGCTTGAGCCGCTGACTCTCCTTGAGCACGCTGTCCATCAGCTTCAGGTTGTGAAGCGACGTCTTCTTCCAGCCTCCTTCGCCAATGACCCGAATGACTTCCTCACGCAACGGCTCGATCAGCTTGGGGTGCTGCAGAATGTCGTACATCGTCTGGGTGATCAGGTCGGCAGTGGTATGCACCGCAACGCTGCCCAGCATCAACTGGCACACTGCAGGGTTATGCTTCTCGCCCTTGGCCATTTCCGCGAACCACTCGATGGCATCGTCGTGCTCCACAGATTCCTCCTTCCGCGTCTTGAGTTCAGCAGATATGAGCCTCTCCGCGTCCCTGATGTACGCGCGAAGCTTGGTTGGCCCGGGGAGAAACCACGCGACAATGGGGCGGAGGAACTCGGGCCACATCCGCATGCTTTGCATGGCAAAGATGCTGGATTCGACGTAGTTAATGACGGTGTAGAGCCACTCCTTGTTATGCTTCAGTCTTTCGCCGACGAAGATGCGGCCTGACATCGTCGAGACGGTGTCGAGAATGACTTCCTTGAGAGCCACATCATGCCAGTCTAGGAGTCAAGTCAGCCTTCTGTTAAGAGAATGATTTTCATAATTTAGGAGGATAGGGATAACAAACCTTTGGAGTCAGTGAGTGAGTGCTGAATGACCGTCTCGGCTTCTTTGGAGAGAATGCTGGTGATCTTGCCTACATGCGGCATCCAGTTAGCAACCTGAGCTTGACCTCTCGAGCACGGCGAGATTCTTACCCAAGGTCTTGGTTAACCTCAGTTTGACCACGTTTTGCATTCTCTCCGACGGGTGGCAAGCTTCCTTGTAGGCTTCAAAGCCAGCATATCGTCCCTGAAAGTCCTGCGCAGCTTGCAGTTAGTTCTACCCAACTGAACGAACTGTCTCAACAGCGCAAACCTCGAAGAGCCTTTGGGTGAAGCTGAACCGTTTGTCGTTTCGGATTTCTTGGCCAACATCGGGCGGTAGAATGATGACATCGCCAACGTCGGATAACACTCGAAAGGGCCTGCCGAGAAAACTGGTCGCCGATCGGTAAAGCTTTCGCCGGGCATCGAAGATGATATCCTGAACAGCTCTGGCCGATGACCACTCAAACCTCTTCTTGGGGTTCAAATAAGGAAGCTTGGTGCCCCGGTCTCTCATCAAAAAGAATGACAAGAGGAGCATGGGCAGACATGATGCTGCTAGGAGCCAAGGTGGCGGGTAGGCCTCTTGGCGGCCTGTGGCGAAGTTGTCGGTGACAGAAGAAGTGTTGGCGGAGTAGTCCATTTTGGGTTGTCTTCTGTGCGTGCGAGCTTCAGAATTGTCCCAATGTTGGGATTGTGATGATGGTTCGTCCAATTCAATGAAGGGCTGGGGAAACCGAGATATAGCCAGTTGTTTGGGACGACGTCGGACTGCGCATGTCGTCCGTAGGTCCGCCTTCAGGGGCGTCTGGCTCGGACAATGACATCGCCTAAACAACCCGACCTATCAAGCAATATGTTTTGCATGCCTAGTCTGCCGAGATCGATGATTTTTGGATCCCGAGCCAGTCATGTTCAACGGGCCCAGTCTCCCGGACTTTTTCGGAGTGCGTCCTCTCGGCCTGTCCCGCATCCCACCGGCAGCAACCCCTCTTCCTCCGATCCACGGTTCGGCACTGTCAGTCCGCGGGTTGCGGTGCCGGCTTGGTATCTTTTGAGGCCCAATCATAGGTCAAATATTACAGTATCGCTTACCAGCGGGAATGTTTGTCTGTCGCAGCCGACAGGAAGGCGGCTCGGTCGATGTATGGATCTGGTCGATGACGGCCTCGGCCGAGTTCGCTCATCTTCAGACATACCTATGCAGCGCAGTCAAATTGTATGAATGTAGCGCAATTGGGAAGACTTTTTACACCAGACATGTCCTCCAGCCTCGGTATCTATTGCTTAGAGCGGGCGTTGACCAGGCCTGTATTATGAAATCACGAAAAGCGAACCACTTACATGCAGGTTCATCAACGAGGCGGAAGGTTTCCTCGGCATGTATGGTCTCCTGGTAATCTAGATCCGATCGGACATTTGTTCTAGTTCAGAGCAGGGAGGTAGACGACAAAACAGCTGTCGAGAGGACCAGAATTCACGACCATGTTGCGTAAAAGGGCGGCGAGCCATGAACAGCAACATCGACCTCGTTTATTCGTCAGTTCTCGTCGACGAGCTTGGAGGAAATGGAAAAACACGAGCGAATGGAGCACCATCCTCTGGCACGGCCTAGAATGCAGCCAGAGCCTTTCCCAGCACACCACCAAAACTGGAAGTGCCAACGGAAGTTGCCAGTCAGTCGTAGCTGTTGCGGCCGTTGCAACAACCAGCGCGAAAGCCACAGGTCGGACCAAACAGATCACGCGGTATCACGGAACGCCTTGCGTGAAGCCTAATAGCCCTTGGTATGTAGAGGCCTCTCGGGTCGCTTCATGGGCCGTGAATGGTCCTGCATGAGGCCTGCGAATGCAGCTCTGTTGGACGTCGCAGATTCGTTCAGGCCGATGTCAGCGCCACAACGTAGGCCACGTCGACGGCCAAGTCTGCACGTCCAACCTCTCACGTTTGAATCACTATCAATCCAACCAACACGCGGCATGATGTCCAATGATGACCCTGTCAGTCGTCGCCCGTGGGTTGCACCGCTTGGGGTGGGCGAGGCAAAACCGTCATTTTAAGTTGATCTCTATTGGTTGTTTCTGGACGAAAAGATCATACATACCCATCCATAGAACCTGCATACTGCCCATTAACCCGCACATTCGAATTCATTCTCACACCTATCATTCTCTGTGACTTTGAACCTGTACACTGGCAGGCCGAAAGAACAACACCAAGATTGAATATCTTATCGGCCAACTCGAAGATTCCCGAGCCCCGCAACACGAAGATGTCAGAAACCATTGAGAATGAGCCTACCACTGAGTCCACGGGAGAGTCCAAAGGAAGGATCCCACTACCCTCTTTTCCCTCACAGTCTTGGGTGAAAATCGGATTCGACGCCGCCGTCGCCGGGTCTCAGGGCTACAAGAACTACCAAGAAGCTGGCGCAGCTGGAGAACAACGCAAGCTTCTATCAGAAACGAAGAAACACGTCGATTCCCTTGCTGGAAAAGCGTCAAGCTTTCTGGATAGTGGCACTGAGCTAAATCAGACTTGTATGAGGATCACCTGGAACGAACAGCACACGCAGCAGAATCTATCAGTCAAAACGTCGCGGACGCGTCGAAAACCGCCACTGAAGCTTTCGATGCCGTGGCATCCAGTGCTGAGACAGTAAAGAAGACCGCCGAAAAATTGGGAGATGGCATCGAAGACCTCAACAAAAACATTAACAACGTGTGCATCGTGGCGAACTCGATGCTGACACACACCGTTCACCTCCTCCGGGAGGCAGTCGCGGAGCTACGCATGGTCAATCAGAATTTGAAAGGGCATCAAGGACGAGCTCGGCGCGCAGAACACGCTCACATCCTCGGGCGGTGCGGGCCCGGATGGCTTCGCCGCAGTCGTTCACGGCTTCGCGAAGCTTCATATCCAGAAGCACCAGGGCGGCGACAAGGACAAAAAGGATGAGCACATGTTCTTCATGTGGCATCCCGACAACACGTGGCACTGGCGCTTCCAGGAGCTGCTGGAGGAGAAGCCGCTGCCCACCGCGTTTAGCGCCTACTCGGATGATCTCGACTGCCTCTGCGCCTTGATGAAAGAGGCCAGGCGGGCGCTGTCCAACCGACCATCCCCTGTGATTTTCCACCTGCTCATACCGACATGGTACAAAATCGAGGTGAAGGAGCCGCTTCACTTCCCCGACGAGCTTCAGCCCCTGAGGGTTGTGGGGATGAGGCACGGCGGCAGCCCGTTGGTCACCTTCAATCTGCCGGCGGCACAGCCAGGTCTGCTCGATGGAATATCCAACGTCCTAGACCCCGAACGTCACAATATGAAAGCAGAGATTGTTGCTGGTGCTACATTCTTGGTAGGTGGCGGGTGGGGTACCAACGGGGCTTGTCTGGCTACTGGAATAGCTTTGGGCGCTGTGACGGGACTGGGCGTCTTAGTTGTCGTTCCAGTCTGGTGGGGCGGCTTCGTGACTGTGGGAGCACCCGTTGCTCACAAAGCTGCTTCTGTGATTCATGGAACACTTTGCGAGGAAGCACCTAGGATCCTTGGTTCAGATGACAGGTTCGGCGATGGTCCGATGTTTCCCCCTCTCTCGTAATTCTAGGGTGACTGAGAGTAAACACTGTTATACATCGTTCCATATTCATTCAATGGATTCAACACTTCGCAACATTCAGAGCTGATTTCGCAACTAAAAGCATTGTTCTGTCCGACCTAGATTAACGGCCCTCAAAATCTCTCCATCCACTTGAAGTCTACGAATAACGTGGTTGATAAGTAAATGGGCCTGCACGACAAGCGAGTGCGCCACAATCGGGCCAATTGCCTGATCGTTATGTAGCCTGTCGCTCAGGCAATACCGCCTCTCTTGGCATGTCTTGGAGTGGCTCGATATGCAGAGTGACGAAATGCGCCTGTTCTTGCTTGAATTGGCAATTGAAGGAAACTTATCGGAGACATTGCAGTAAGCAGAATATGCAGGGCTGTGGAGTAAGTTAAAAAGTGACAAGAATGTCTTGGAGTGCGATCCTTCAGCGCGGCGGGGTAACATCATAACATGACCGATGCCTTGACCGCCGGACAGTCATCTCCTGATCTGCAACCACAAGTGCCAACCATCGCTCCCTCGGACCATCTCTATTTCTCAGGCCGACACTTGAATTCAGTCAGCGGCGGCTGGCCTCGGTTTCCGTCATGGTCACCACTAGGAGCATGGAGATCAAGTACGACAACCACAGCGTGGGGGTAAGCGACGGCGACCACGAGAATGGGCCAGAGCTACGCGTGTACCGGGGCAACTGCCACTGCGGTGCCTTCGTCTACGAGATTGAAGTCCCGGAGATCAAATCGGTTTTCGAATGCAACTGCAGCATCTGCTCCAAGAAGGCCTACATATGGCTCCGCTTGGACAGCGACACGAAGATTAAGGTCGTTAAGGGCACAGTAGATGCACTCACTGAGTACACATTCGGACCCAAAAAGATCAGACACAAGGTTGGTGGTAGCTTCGCGCCTTGGGCTGGATAGACATTGGAAGACAGGCTGACAAAAATGTACAGTTCTGCCCAACTTGTGCTACCGCCATCTATTCAGAAATGGGAGCTGCTGGTCAAACAAGGTTCGCGGTAAATGTGAGTAAAGTAGACGCAACCCGCTCCCGAAACCACGGGTTCTCTGACGTCTTCTTCAAAAGGTTCGAGCGGTTCTAGGGGTCGATGCCTGGGCTCTAGAGAAGCCGCAGTACGTTTCCCCCGTTAACTGGACCTCGTGCTGCCAGTTTCGATCAGACTAACCTGACCGACACAACACAGGTACCCTGGTGCTTCTCTCCATGGGGGCTATGTGCCTCCAGAACACAAGGGACCGCTTCCCCCCGCCATTGACGGCCATCAGCTGTACACCGGCTCCTGTCACTGCGGTGCTGTCACGGTGGCCCTGATGAGCAAGCCTTTAAACGAGACGTTTGACGAGCTTGTGGCCGAATGCAACTGCAGCATTTGCATGAGAGTGAGTAACTTGCAGTCTTCAATGAGACACTTATCGAGAGCAACAGACACTAACGAGAGTCGTGAAAGAACGGCTACCGTTGGATATATCCGCCGAATGAACAAGTAGTCCTCCATGCCAGCGACCCATCTTGCATCGGTCGATACAGCTTTGCGCGCCACGTCCTCAACAAGACTTTCTGCAAGATTTGTGGCGTATGCTTGACGAACGAGTACAACTACCTCACGCCGGAAGAGCGCAAGACTTTGGGAGCGCTTCCGGCCCGGGGCTTCGGAGACCGCATGAAAACGCATCATCCCGTCAACTTGCGTGTCTTTCACGGCGTGGATTTGTCCAAGATGAGGCCGCAAACGCTAAAGGATGGCGCCAATATCGTTTTACCGCGCTACCAGGGTCAATGAGCCCAGTCTGGTTATTATCTACTTACATCTATGCTTGCTGGTTCAAAACACGGATACGGCTGAAATTTTATTCATTTAAACTGGTGACAAGATAGAATTTGGGAATGCCTCGACTGTAGTTTCTCAGAACGGCTGTAAAGCAATTTACCGTTTCAAGCTTTATTGTCCTGCTGCTACGCCGACTCCTTCTCCAATGGCTTCATTCCGTGAATGAGGTAGCTGACTATGTTAGCCTAAATGGAAAGACTACAATCCCGGCAGTGTTACTTACATCGGCCAGTATGCATGGATGTTCTGGTTGCTCAGATCTTTGCGCACGTCAACCAGCAAGACCTGGACCTCCTCCCGAGTCCAGCCATGCGCCCGAGTCAAAGGACCCATGCTCAGAGCTTCGAAGCCACTTGTCAGGTTTGCGTTGTTCCACAGACCTAGTTCCTTGTACTTATGATTCTTAGGCCAGGTATTCGACGGCCATTTAAAGAGGCTCAGTTGAACGTCCAAGAAGCCCACCGATTCCAGAATCGCGACCAACTCCGTAGGCTCTTGATAAGGACGGCCGAAGATGATGGAAGCCTCGTACATCAGGTCAATGCATTTTGAAAGCGACGAGTCCGGCGGGAGAGTCCCGTCATCCGAGCGGGGAAAGAGACCGATCTCATTTATCTCGAAAAACCCGCCGGGTGTCAGGTTACTGCCACGAGGTAAGATATTATTCTGTGCAAAGCAAGCATGATAACCCACTCAAATGCGTTCTTGGCGTATGTCTTCCAGTCGCCGACAGATGAGTTCATCATCCGGCTGTGAATGTAATCGAATGGCTGCGACCAAATCCACTCTTCCTCGAGGTCGTCGATCTCAAACCGAACGTTGGGAGGCACACTCGAGACGCGTTTAGCCGGTTATCTCTGCCTCACAGAGAAGATGAACCTCAGGGGGCGGTGAAACTCACAATTGCGGCATTGATGGAGAGAGATCGATGCCAATTACCTGTGCTTCGTGTGAGTAACCTGCTGAGTTCCTGGAAAAACATGCTAGGATGGTTACCTCTGCTTCAGGGTGTTCTTCGCCGAACTCAACGGCCCATATTCCACTTCCTGTTCCGACGTCCAGAACGCGCTTGACATTCGAGTCTGGTTTGTTGGGAGGCGCAAGCCCCAAGGTGTTGTCAAGGGTCAAGAGGCACAGATTGTGCTGCAAATCTTCACAACAACGGCGTCAACAACCTTCTCATACGACCTTTGCTTTGAACCTTCCTAGATATTGCACGTACCTAGTCGGTCATTTTCGGACTCATCGTTAGGAATGTTGTATTCTGTTTCGCGAGTGAGCATCGTTCTTGTTGTCGCCGATTCGTGATGACTTACTTCCATCCTTGTATCTGTGGTACGTCCGGCCATTTTCGACACGGTAGTCCCGGATATAGCTCGAAATGCTGGTGGTTGACGAGGCAATGCTCTAATGTAGCGTGTTATCATGGGTGCCTCACGGGCAGCTAACAAGCAAGGCCGCTTACTCCTCCTAGCTCTGAGACGCTATCGTCCATGAACTGAGGCGAACGAATTGAGTCTTGTTAATAATTACTATCAGACTAGCAGCAATGAACACTTACGTCGTCGGCGGCGATATCAACTGGGTCAGAAACCAGACCATGGCCTTCGGCGGCGGTCGGTGGTGCAACTTGCCCAGCTGCTGTTGCATGCGCCATGGCGTCGTTTGCAGACGGTTGGTTTGCAGACATGACTGAGCCGGCGCTTAGATTGAACACAACAGGTTTTCCACCCCCGAGTGAGCAGCGAGCATCTTATCTTCTCAGATCATCTACGTACTGGCACTACCCCGCTTCTTGGCACGATTGTTCGCTCAACACCAACAAACCTCTCTGGTCCAGTAATGGATGAGATCCGGGGGCTTGAACCCCATTGGAGAGCATTGCTATCTTCCTCGGCTGCGATTGGCCCTTCATCGGTTCCCTTGCAATTCTTTCGATCTCGGTGAGTAAACACCCATGCAAGTAGCTTCTATTGGGCGGCATAGACGAGCAATGGCTAGTTTACATCGGAGTAAGACTTAAAACCGAATGATCCTGCATGACGACTTGGATATCCCCCGCCGTAACCAACGCAAGCGTACTAATTAACTGTTATACCCATTTACCTCCTCGGTGTTCAGCGAGTATTACCTACTCCAATATCCTGTGGCGATACTTTGCAGAGTTTATCTCACACTAGTTTCACAAGGTTCCAAATCGAACATAAAGTTCCTGTTGGATGGAAGCCTGTACGGGAATTGCATCATCATAATTCTATACAACTTGAAAGCACCTGGCGCAGAACACGAGAATAGCACATGTTTCTTACTTGTCGAAACCAACTTATGAAAGACCAAATAGAAGATTAATACATACTACAGCGTCGTGGTCTAGCAGCTTACCCGCTATCAACTATTTTCGTGTCTCAAACAGATCCAACCCGAATGATCATACAAGTAATCCGGACAACCACACAAAGTTCTCAGACAAAGCTTACAACCCATGCTCCCCCTTCACTTCCATGGTTGACAGTACACTGAAGAAGGCAGTTTGGAAACCGCGGCAAGATTGGTTGGCGAACGGGCGCAAAATCGACGACGCCAACACAATTTGCAGCCCTAGAAGGCTTTGCAATCGCAGTCCCCCGATACGTGCGGCTTTAGTTACCCTTGTTGCCACCGTTGTTGCCGCCACCATTGTTTCCACCGCCGTTGTTGTTACCGGTGCCGGGAAAGCCGGGAATGTTGAAGTTGCCGTTGTTGCCGGTGCCATTGGGGCACGCCTTCTGGGCGGCCTGGGCGGCCTTGAGGAGGTCGTTTTGGTCTTTGCAGGCTCCCGTGACGCAGTTGACGAGCTCGTTCACGTTGGCCTTGGGGCAGTAGCAGTCCTTGATGTTGTCCTGGGTGCAGCCGGCCTTTTGGAGGCCGTCATTCAAGCAGCCCTTGGCGCAGTCAGGGAGGTCGAGGTTGTCGGCAAGGGCGAGGCCGGCAGCAGCGGCGAGGATGGCGAGGACTGAGGTCTTCATTTTGAAGAGGTTGATGAACAGAATTTAACTGGCTAGCTCTTCGTGTGGATTCGGTTGGGGGTTTTCAGAGAATGTTTTGCGTTGATTTGTTATGCTGTTCTGATGCGATGGGTGAATATTGTAATTAGAAGGATCTGGTGGTTCGTTCATTGGGTTTATATACGGCATTGAACAACTTTGACGCTGAGTAGACACAGGAGTAAAGTCTCCAGCCTCTCAGACTGACGTAGTCCTTCTCTTCCAGCGTCCCCGAATAGAACCGCAAAACATCTTACTGCGGCCAGTGTCAGCCAACACAGTTGAATGTCGAGGCAGTTGTCCGCGCAATACCGCCAACAAGGTTTGGCAGTTCAGCTGTGCGCGAGCGCGTGGACGCAAACCTTCCACTGCCCTCGCCGAAGGTGAATCCATAACTAAGGATCCCCGAAACCTAGAAACAAATCCCACAACGGCCCGTTAATAAGCAACTTGCGTCTGTCGCGTCAGACCACCGGAAAAGTTTTACTATTGGCGAAAAGAACACCCCAATCGCATGAATCATCCCCATCGCCGTCCACGTTGGCCTACAGGTCAAAGAATCCTTTTCCCGCCGCGTGCCGCTGCGCAGGTTGCAGGTTGCATGATTGACGCAACGTCATGAGATGAGTCGTTCGTCCGAGGGGCACAGACTCGAGCACACTCCCGCTCGGCGTTGAGCCGCAGCGACGCCTGTGCGGTCTACGTATGCCGGACCTATCACGGGCGACGCGGAACTGACTGAGCGCCAAAACGGCGGTGCATCCTGGCGCGGCTTCCATCGCTGCCTTCGCCGAAGTCGAAGCCTATCGAGAAGCTTTCCAGAAGTTCTGGCGAGGACCAATGCTTCGGCACATTCGTTGAATCCAAACACCGAGCCCTCACTTCGGATCTCAGTCCGATACTCACGTGCGATCTCGATGTTGTCCTGGACTCACGTGTTCTAACCGACGCGTAACTCGGAATCGAACACTGCTGCGACGAAATGAGACGGGAGAAAGGTTTGCACTGCCATCATTCTCTGGTATCTGTGATCTAAATGCGGCATCCAGCTAACTCTGGGCGCCGCATCGCGTCTTTCTGTATGTTGTCATCGTGACGATGGCCAGCTCGGACGCGCTCGACCCGTCGCGAACTTGTGGTCTTCTCGATGTGCCGGAGGCTCATAGTATGCTCACGGACTCATGAGCTTCTAGAGCAGAGTCTCAGATTCTGGATCTGAGTAGCAGGACATCCACGAAATAGGAAATGTCTCCGACTCGTTACGCCTGGGCTCTTATCGTGTTTTCTTCCTTTGTAAGACTATTTTTTTCTTAGTTGCGGTATTATTGCCCTCGTCAACCCGCTTAATAATCACTTTCCTTCATCACCTTGACAGATCACCGCGTGTTTTACATAGCGGCGATCGTCCAACATTCAATGCTGCAGAGCATATCAGGGCCATTTCATTACGTCTCCAGGAAATGGAGCCCACAATGTTTTGCCAGTGCGGCGGAGTGTGCCCAAAAAAGCAACTGGTCAAAGCTGGTTGATATGACTCAGGACCAATGCTGCCAGGCACAATTTCCCAGTACAGATCACCACCCCCTTCATCAATTTACCAGTCTCTTCACCTAATCCCTAACCCGAACCACCCTTTCATCCTGGCGTTCGTACGATATCCTGCCAATGCCTCCTTGAGCCACGGAGCATTCCTCTCTTGGCGCTCGCCGAGTTTTGGACCGGTTCTCACTCGTCGCCGATCTTCAGCGTCCATGTCCCGTCAAAGAAGCCCTGACCCTCATCGAGCCGTGCCAACCCCCTCACGGCCCACGGGGACATTCACAGCAATCCATTCTCCTGGGTCCATCGCCCCGCTGATACACGTATACGTGGTGCACTTGGTCCCCTGTACGCGGTTCACACTGCCTCCTCTTCTCTTACGCAAAAGCCGTCACAGCATCCGCGCTTGCCGGATGTCCCGTCAGCTGGGACATCCCGCCGACCGCCGTTCCCGGGAGGGCCAAGCCGGCGACTTTCGCACCGGGGGACCCCTCGCGGCGGACCTTTTGTCCACCACTCCATCGAAGCCCACTTTCTCCCCCACAGAAACCCACATGAACCCACAGGAATAAGCTTTTCAGGTCTCCCCTTTTCTTGTCTCCATAGCGGTAATGACGGGCGGGGGAGGGGTGGTGAGTGGTCTCGCGTTATCTACTGAGACGCTACGTCAGATGACATTTTACCGGCTTACAGGGCTCATCGAGGACGACGGGCGGGGGCGGGGGTAGATTGGAAGAGCGAGGAGCTCGTACTTTAGCTTCCCACTTGCATGTGACAATGGCAGCGTGGTATCGCAGCTTAGCAGGGTCGACGAAGGTATCCCGTCGGCCAGAACCCGAAGGCCTCATACCCTATTCTGATCCCCCTCCACCCTACAGCTTGTGCCCTACGCCCTAAATCTAGTCCCATACCGTTTCCGACGACAGAAGTTACCAAACCCATGAGCAGATACAGTTGGCGCGGAAGCTTCACGGAACATTGAAGCTTCGCTCGCTGTGACCTTACTCACGTACGTGCAGCCCAGCGGCTACATGTCCCGTTTAAGAGTGCTTCTCAAACTTTTGTCGTCTCATTCTTTCGAGCTATGCTTAAAATTCTAGTTCGTTCCGCTCCCCCTCCCCCCTAAAAAAAAGTAGGTTTCGTAGACAGAAGCTCGATGCGCGCGTCCAACATGCTTCGCCGCTGCAAATGCCCATTCTGGCCCCCCCCCCCCCCCCGTCACACCTAAACTCCTGCTCCAAGAAAATCAAGTCATCATCATCCAATAAGAAAAGTCCATTCTAGATGCAAGTTCCGTAGAAATGTGTCGTCAGTCTTTGGCTTTGTTTTTTGCTCTTTTGTGTCTGGCATCAAATTTCAGTCGTCTGTGGTCGTGCGCTTTTGACGTCGCGGGTTTCAGTTGCGCGGCTTCAGGACGACCTTCCAGTGGCCGGTCGCGAACTGCATGGTGATGTACTGTCTGAAGTCGATGTGCTGGCCGGGGACCTCGAGGACGTCAAATCTTTGCAGGATGTTGGCCGCGACCATTCTCATCTCGGCCCAAGCGAAGCTGGACATGTTGTTAGAATACCAAGTCCATAACCAACATGAAAAGATCAGTTTCAACTTACTTGATGCCGATGCAAGAGTGCTTGCCACCGGAGAAAGGGTAGTACGCATCCATACTAAGAGAACCGTTAGATTTCAGAACCTTTTCAACAGCGCAGGTTAACTTACTCAGGGGCAGGAGCGCCGTCGCGCTTGTCCTCAGACAACCACCTCTCGGGCCAAAACCTCTCGGCCTGGGGCCAGAACTCCTCGTTGCGGTGCAGGTCGCGGTACGATGCCGAGACGACGGTGTGCGGCGGCAGGTCGTACCCGCACAGGTTGACCCACTGGTTCCCCGTGCGGCGGCCCATCTCGGACGCGATCGGGTGCAGGCGCAGGTTCTCCTTGATGCAGGCCTCGAGGTACTCGTACTCGGGCTCGCTGCGGACGGCTTTGCTGGTGACCATCTCGTCGGCGAAGCCGCGGGCGGGGAGCGAGGCCAGCAGCTTGGCGCGGACGTCCGGGTTGCGGGCCAGCTCGAGGAAGAGGCAGCCGATGGTGCCCGAGGTGGTCTCGGAGCCGGCAAGGAGGATCTCGGCCATCTGGTCGACGATGTCGCGGGCGGACATGGTGGTTCCCGTGTCGGGCTTCTTGCCCTCCTCGATCAGGTGCTGGAGGAGGTCGCGGCGGTCGACCTCAGAGGTGCGCTTGCGACGCTGGACAACGGCGTCGATGGCCTGCGGCGCGTTAGGAGAGAAGGCTTCGGGTGGGGTGAGTTTCTTACGGTGATCATCTCGGCGGGCCAGTCGAACTGGATGTCGATGCCGAAGGAACGGAAGAACTTCTTGACGTAGACAGTCTGTTGGAGTTAATAGAGGCTCTTCATAGAAACAGGGTGCAACGACTCACTTGGTAACGCTTGCTCAGACCGTCGAAAATCGAGCGGGGAATGGACTTCCAGATGCGCTCATCAACACCGTCTTCGATCATGCTGTCGGGGTTGGTCTGCCCAAAGCCCTTTCCAAAGGAGCACTCTCCCATGCTGGTTGCCATTTCGTCAGAACACTCTTAGACTTAGACTCAAGTCGCGCGCGGAAGCTTACATGTCGAGGGCAACATTGTGAAGATCATCCATCAAGTCAACCTCGATGCCCTTTTTGGCAAAGTAGACGGGGTCCTCATTAAGCTGGGTCTGGTACTTGTTGAGCAGGTCCCGGACGGTGGTCTTGAAGAAGGTCTCGAGGTTGTCGATGTAGTTGACGGTGAAGGCAGGAGACAGGAAACGCTTGAGGCGCTTGTGCGGCTCAGAGCGGCTAGTTCACATGCAAGTCAGCAGCTGATACTAATCCATATTATCTTTTGAGTTTTCGAACTTACATCTCGCCGAACAGGCCGGGGCTGAACTTGTCGCGGGAGATCTCGGCGTACATGGCGACCTTGGGCAGGTCGGTCTTGACGAGGATCTGCTTCATGGCCTCCTTGTCCGAGATCCAGACCTGGCGGGGGCCCAGGCGCACGATGCCGCCGTACTTGCGGTGGCTCCTCTCGACGAGCTTCCAGATGGTGCCCGTCGAGAAGAGGTACTGCAGGTGCAGGTTCGTCACGGGGGCGTACCACGGCCCGGGGACCTTTCTCAGGGGGGACTTGAAGGCCTTGACCTTCTGCTTGATCTGCAGGCCGGCGAACACGACCACCAGGAAGTAGATGGCGAGGATGTAAGCCGACGCCATGGTGACGGTTGTTGTTGCTTCTGACTGGCTGGCTGGCTGTTGGCTGTTGTTGTTGGTAGTTGTCTTTTGGCAACTTGAGACGTTTATGTCAAAGTTGTCGGTTGCTCTAGTTGAACGAAAAGAATGTCGGACACTTGAGATATGGGATGATAGGGCTGCCCGACTCTGGTCTCAGTGAACGAAAACGAAAAGGAGCAGGGCGTGAAGAAGGGCAGCTCGTGACTCTTAACAGGGCGCGCGGCGTAAGATGAAGAGCTAGGGGAATACTGGTGACGGTGCCAGCAAGCCAGGTCCAGCGATCATACGGTGACACAAGTCAAGCCCAGCCACGCACTCGGAATTCCCTCTTCGATATAGGATGAACAGTCGAACGTCCCCCGTCTCTCTATTGTCTCCACTGCCAGGCGCGCGCACGCCCTACACAGTATGCTACGGCCACTGGGGCGAGTCTGGGCCCCGTCCATCGTGTTGCGCAAGCCAACCCGGACCGGCGCCCTGCATTCGCGGCCTGGGGTCCCGGTGAATCACCTTGCTGGCCGCGACGGCTCTGCACGACTCATTCCGGCGACTATCGCGCCGTTCGAGGATGTTGCGATGCGCTGTTTCAACCCGTGTTGAACCTTATTATATTAAGGCGGACGGAATCTGCCAGGTCGTGGTGTTCAACGGGAGGTGTGGCCTGAGCTCTCTTCTCTCGTTCTCTCTTTCTTTCATGGGTAGGTGGTATTACGACCGTGGTCACTGGTTAATAATGCGGAGGCCATTTCCCACAGCCACTAAGAGTTAGAGAAACCCGGTAGAGAGGGTAAGCAAGCGCCCGCGGTGTCGGGACCCTAGAGCATTTGAGATGGCACGAACCCGGGCCTCCCTGGGCTCGCGCGGCTGCGTGTCATGCGTGGGATGGGAACGTGGGGAGATGTTGTATTCAGGTCTGAATCTGAAGTGTTAGGCGCGAACTCTGTTTTACTCGGCCCCGAATCCACGAGTAGGCCTCTTGCTCTGTACCACCCAGCCGCCCGCGCCGTACGACGTCGCACCTCTCCTGCTTTTCTTTCCTGTCTGGGCAGAAATTCCCCCATTCGGGAGGGGAGCGAGGCTCTCGCATTTCGACACTTCGTAGTCGGTACGCTTAACGGCAACATCCCAATAGTAAGTGATCCTTTCTTACAACCTAACCAGCAACTCCGGTTTGCCTTTTTTCTTCCCGGTGCAGGATGTGGCCGCAACACTCACACGGCATATTACATCTTCGTTTTCCCGATTTTCCAATGAGGCCAGAGCTCAAGCTTGTCCCGACTTCACAATAACATCCATATTGGCCAAGTTCAGCTTTATTCCGATTTCCCAACGGCGCGGTTTTTTGTTCGCCTTTTGAAAAGTTGCCAAACGGTAAGTTCCGGGCTCGTTTCCAACTGTTTCCAAGAGCCAAACAAGTCGGATCCTCCTTCTCGATATTTTTCAATACGGCAAGTTCGAGGCTTTCATTCAGATTGTTCAACGGCAAGTTCTTGGTTCATGCTGCTCTCGAGTTGTGCCAGCGGCGAGTTCCGGCTTGTTTCAATTGTTTCCAAGAGCCAAGCAAGTTGAGTGATTTCCCTTTTCGAATGTTCTCAAACGGCAGGTCCCAGGTTCTTCTGGTTTTCCCGACGGCAAGGTTTGATGATGTTACTTTCGAGTTGTCAATGGGCCAAGTCCGGCCGCCCACCGGCTCGCTTTTTCTAGCATACTAGGTTGCTCTGACTAGTGTGCTTTTGCTGCCGCGTATGCACGTAACAATACGCGCACCTTTGTCACCTCATCCAGGCTGACGGATGACAAATGGAAATGCGCACCGCTTTAGCTGAAGATGCCTGTCCTAAGTCATGACTATCTGGAAAAATAGGTACTATTAATCAGTCGGTTATCCTCGTGCAGCCACCGGGCCTGTAGATTGAGTAGTAATGTCTCCCTCTACCTATGGGGGCTACAAGCTTCGTTTAAGCTGAAGATGCCTGTCATAAGTCATGGCTATCTAGAAAAATAGGTACACTTGACTAAGACTCGTCATAGTAGTTTAAGCGTGGCGTGGCGTCTTGTTGTGTCACCCGCCTGTCAGGTCACCTCTGGGTAGTAGCGTAGTACCTAGTTGACAAGTGCTGAGGAGTAATTGCGCGTCCGACGGTTCAGTCTTGGTTTCAAGTGGGAAACCACCGTTTCTTGGCCTGCCATTGCGGGATCTAGATTGGTCTTAAAACTGCTGTACTAGTTTCTACAACGCTCGTACGGATCTAAACTCTGAACTTTGGTATGAATCGCATGGTCTAATATCTCTCTCTCCCCCTCTATCTATGGCTCTCGTGCTTTGTCTATGTGCGTCTAAAACATGAAATCAAAAGACGAAAATCCCGAGCTGGTCGGGGTTTTCCGTTTCTGTCTGTCTCTTATCTCACTTCCCCACGAACCCCCTGTCTATTTGGCCCACCTCATGGCGCCGGGGCAGTTGGGGTCGTTCTCGACGTACTTGAGCGAGCCGAAGACGCTCCACAGCTGGCCGAGGAAGTTGCGCTCGTCGCAGTGGTAGAGGTCGCCGAGGAGGGGCTTGATGGCCTCCGTGGCCTCGTCGGCCTTGTAAAAGGGAATGCGACTGTGGATCTGATGTTAGCATTGCTGCGCTAATCTCACAAGCTTTTTTCGTGCACTCTAATAGAGTGGCGACGGGGCCGGCGGGAACTTACGGGAACAGGTGGTGAACGACGTGCTTCTCGATGATGCCGTGGAAGAGGTGCTTGCCAATGAAGCCAAAGTCGCGGTCAATGGTGGCCAGGGCACCCTTGACGAAGGTCCAGCCCTCCGGGGTGTAGTGCGGGACCTCGGGGTGGTTGTGGTGAAGGTAGGTGATGGCGACTAGATGGGGAAGGTGGCGGGTTAGCAATCTATCAAAACGCCAGATGGCTTGGTAAACCTTAAAAGACGGCTCCTCCGTGGGTCTCTCTCAAGATCGCAGGGAGACCGCTTGTGAAGAGACGGAGAGAAGAGAGTTGCATGTGAAAGAGAGAGAAAGCGAAAGCGAAAAAAGAAAACATACCGAGCCAGTGGTGGACCCAGAAGTAGGGGACGGCGTAGAGCAGCAGGACAGTGGAGACGTCGAGGATCTGGGCAGCCTTGTACAGTCCGAACAAGGTGATGGCGAGGCCGAGGTCGGAGATGGCGATGAAGATGGCCTCGTTGGGGCGGAAGACGGCGCTGAAGGGGTCGAAGTGGCTGACGTTGATCCAGCGGCCGAGGGCGCCGACCTCGCGCTGCTTGCTGCCCTTGCCGGCGGTGGCGTTGAAGAAGAGGTACATCTGCCAGCCGAAGAGCTGGTGGCCGATGAGGTTGAAGAGCTGGAGGATCGGGGTGTCCTCGAAGAGCTCGTGCAGGTCGATGGCGCCGAAGAGGGGCTTCTTGGAGGCCTTGGGCTGGGTGGCGGGGACGAAGGCCATGTCCTTGGCCATGTTGCCGGTGAAGCGGTGGTGGCGGTGGTGGGAGAACTTCCAGGAGAAGTAGGGGACCAGGAGGGAGGAGTGGAGGACCCAGCCGACGCAGTCGTTGAGCTTGGTGTTCTTGGAGAAGGCGCCGTGGCCGCACTCGTGGCCGAGGATCCAGACGCCGGTGCAGACGAGGCCCTGGACGAAGCCGTAGAGCATCCAGGCGGCGCCGCGGACGACGGGGTCCTGGATGGCCGGGATGAAGGTCAGCGCGGCCCAGACGAGGGCGGCGACCATGGAGTAGTCGCGGAAGACATAGTAGAAGGACGTCCAGAGCGAGGGCTCGAAGCAGTGAGCCGGAATGGTGTCCCTGATGGTCTGGATGTCCGGGAACTCGGGCTCGGAGGTCTTCTGCTGCGGGGTGGGAAGAAGAGGGGTCAGCTCCAGCTTTTCGGGATTGATCGATCTCGATGTTCTGTCGGGATCGGAAAAGGAGGAATTGGGTTAATTACCTTCTGGGGCTTCTCGACCACCGTAGTGGCAGTACGGTTACGGGCCGCCATGTTGTGTTGCGCGTCGAGGGTGTAACCTGGGATGCTTCTGAGGATGCTCTTTTTTGTTCTCTTCCTTTTTTTCTAATCCACACGGGAGCCGTGTATATGAGATGAACAGAGCTTCAAGTCTCCTCAGCGATTGTGTTGACGGGACAAGGGGGGAGTGAAAGGGACCAGATGAAGCTGGAGAAAAAGAGAGGAGGAGAGGAAAGAAACGGACAGAAGGGTGAGTGAAAGAATTCTCGCTTTGCTTTGTCCGAGGTTAGCAGGCAAGGTTCTTCTTTTTTTTGCGCCAGCAGCAAGAGAAAAATAATTAAGGGAACCTTGGCTGTCAGACCGCCACCACGCGCAGCAAGAGCTCGATGTGTCTCCTTTGAGCCCTTTTTTAGCACCGCGGTAGCATAACAGTGGGGGAGGGCGGGCGGTATCCACTAGCCAGGGCGATCATGGAATAGGGGTCCAGGCTGGGTCTCTTGTTTTTTTTGGCCTGTCGGGACGGCTATTCTACTATGGTATTTGTTCAATGCTTTTTTTCTTTTTCATTTCTGCTGCCCACACAACAAGCGTTGGCCAAACGGCAGAAAACAAAAGAGGGACGGCAGAAAAAAAAAAGATACGGACGGTGCTTTACCTGCCCAATGACAAGCTTCTGGAATCTCCCGTGTGTCAGCAGCAAGAAAAGACGTGACTCGCGGCTGGGTCAAACCCTGCCGAGGCGCTTGTGTTCAAGCATCAAAGAGACTCGGGTTTCGAGTTCCCTTTCAGCGGCCAATTTCATGACTCAAAAAAGTTACAAGATAAGGTGCGTGTTATGTGTATCTTCAAGCCACATTTCCACACGCCAAAGGGAAAGTCAGCCGCTAGCGTAGACACTTGAAGAACGTCCGCGTTGTGCTCCCACACGCAACGTGTCTTGACACCTCGTGCCTGATCGGCGGGCCGCAAGAGGCAGCCCATACGGATACCGTTCGTCTGTTTCTTCAAGGCGGTGAGCCCAAAAGAGGGCAAATCCCACTTTCTCACTCTGTTGAGATTCGAGAGAGGGCCCGCGGATCTATCCTGCCTCAGATAATCCATGGTCGTCCAAGAAGAGGCTTTATCGCTTAAACGGCGCTAAACTGTATCCGGAATGATCGTGGGAGAATTCCAAGGGTCTGAGATCCACGTGTGGAGCCCCTGGGACTTGGAACCGCGACAAAGAAGGAGAGACCCCTCGAGGCTCAACCCCAACACTTTTCGCCGCCCCCTGTCGATTCTCTACCAATACGGAAATGAGCCCCCCACCTCCTGCGTTTGAGCTTGAATCTCGTTTGAACGTCCCTTTTTTTTTTTTTTTCGCCCAGGGCCCAGGGGGTTGGGGGCGATTGAGGGGGAGAGGGGACCCTGAGAAAACCCTCACCTCTTTCGATGCTGCAAATGCTCTCTCTTGCAAGACACCCTATTGGCTGACGTTTTCCGAGTCTTTCACCGCCTTCTCCAATCACAACAACCCGCTCCTTGGAGACCGCCAAACAGAAACCGCACTGCGTGTCCACTAGGCAGGTACGCGGCACCGCTCTTATGTACGTATCGTAAATGCGCCAAAACACAAGACGGATGGGACCGTGCGATAACGACGAGACCCACCCGGAGGTCGGGGCATTACGGAACCAGGTGGGAGACGTTCCGGGTGGATGGAGCGGGAAAACACTTGGACGACGACACAAGTCATGTCCCCCTCATTCATAATGGGCCTCTGCCCGTGTCCTCAATGCCCCTCCTCCGAGCTTCCCCCTCCAGCTGCTTGTCGCCATTGACACTGATAGTGTCAGCAATACTAGTAGCAACTAGGTGCATGTCAGCTCGAAAGTCCAGAGCGCAAGGTCATGGTGCGCGGGTCATCCGGCGCACGTCCAATGAGGCAAGCAAGTGCTTGATGCAGCAGGAGAGAGAGAGCCCAGAAAGCTTAAACGGCTTCTTTGTGGGTTTCTAGAAACGAGGCTGCGTGCACTACCTGAGTCCTCCCGGTTGCTTAGGCCGAACCTTCTCGGTACATGGCATCCCGACTACCGTTCCATCATTCCCATTTCCCACGCAACATTGCCTGCCCGCTGACAACAGTCGCGAAGTGGTTCTGCGAGTTCGAACTCTATCTCTGGGAACTCTATCTCTCCTGAGGGCTCGTCTGGCAACTGAGGGACCCCCATGGCAGGCGATCGCATACGACGCAGCATTCAGGATGGCTCAGCGTCCTGAAGCTGGTCTGGGACCTGCAGTCCGACCGTCTGATAGTTTAGAGCAGAAATCTTGACGGAATGCGTTCCCGCTGTCTTTGCGGCCTAGATCTCTCCCCTCCTTTCCCCTCCTCTTTCACTCTCTTAACGGGCCTCCTCTTGTTAGTTGAAGTGAAGTGCTGAATCCGCCGGTAAACTGAAACATCACGAAGCCACTTGGACCAACCACAACATCTAAAATGACAGTATTGAAAGCAAACGGCGTAGCCCACAGAGACCTCGCAGAACTCCTCGAGTTCGTGAGGCTCAACTCCCCGTACTATGCCAAGTTCTGGGCCTCATCGTGTTCCGATGGGAAGGCCGTGTCGCTAGAGAGCCTCCCGCTCGTCGACCACGAGTCTTTCTGGGAAGCAAACACCTGCCTCAACAGCAAGGTAGTGACGTCGAAACAAAAAGACGGAATCATCTTCAAGACGGGAGGTAAGCAGTCATGTTTCAGCCATCATTCCCCGCCTTCCCTCCCTCGTGCCAAGCACCGCAACGTGCTCACTTCCCCCACTTCAGGAACGACGAACCGCCCCAAGGTCTCCTTCTACGACCAGCGGGAGCTCCACGGCATCTCGACACAGCTCGCCGAGTCCCTGTCGCGCTGCGGCGTCGGCGAGGGCGACGTCGTCGCCAACCTCTTCTACGCCGGCGACCTCTACGGCAGCTTCCTCCTCCACATCCTCTCCGTCTACCACGTCCCCGGCGGCGCCGTCCAGCTCCCCGTCGCGGGCCACGTCGGCCTCGACTCCATGGAGCACCACCTCGCCGAGTTCGAGGCGACCGTCGTCCTGGCCACCGTGACCACCATGTCGCAGCTCGCCGAGCGCGCCCTCGCCGCGGGGAGCACCCACCCTCACGTCCGGCTGCTGCTCTTCTCGGGCGAGGCCTTCTACGACGACCAGGCGGGCCTCCTGCGGGCGGCGTTTCCTAACGCCGAGGTGAGGTCCGTGGTGTACGGGTCCATGGATTCTGGAGTTATCGGTCTGCCGCCGCGGCGGGAGCACTACGCCGGGGACCCGCGGCTGCACCAGGTCAACAGCCCCAACGTGGTCGTGGAGATCGTCGGCGAGGACGGGAGGGTCGTCACGACGCCCGGGGAGCCCGGCAGCCTCGTCGTGACCAACGTGGAGCGCCGGCTGATGCCCATCGTGCGCTACCCGTCCGGGGACCGGGCCGCCTGGGTCGACCCGGCGCTCGGCCTGTTCCGCGTGCTCGACAGGGACCGGACGGCGATCCGCCTTGGCCCCGTGTCGATCGACTTCGTCGACCTGCGGCGCATCGTGGCCACAGTGTTGGGGGAGAGGCCTGTGAGGAAGATACAGGCGGTCGTCTCACGGCGGGACCGGAAAGACCTGCTAACGCTGGGTATTGTGTACAAGCCGGCGACGGAAGAGGAGGGTTTGCAGCTGCTGAAGGGGTTGAGGGAGGAGCTGGGCACAGTGCGGCCGATGTTCCGGGAGCACGTCGAGAAGGACCTCGTCAACGAGCTGGACGTCAACTTTGTGACGATGCAGGAGCTCGTTGTCAACCCTCGAAGCGGCAAGGTTGCCGAGGTTCAGGATATCAGGTCAACGACGATCTAGTCCCCCCCCTCCCTCCTTGTTCTCATCTGGTCTGGTCAACCCTTTTTTCTGCCCTGCCAGGGTTTAGGCATAGCTCCCCGAGTTGGCCAAAGCCAAAATCAACAGACCATTTTTTTCTTCGCGACGTACGCTCCCTAGGGCGTGGACCGCAGGATAGCTCCGCGCATTAACGGCAATGGCCCTGGCATGACCCTATAACCTTGACAGGCGGAGTTTCGGGGAGTCGGGCAGGCGGGGAATCAGCCCGTCGATTTGTGCCCCAAGTGCAAAGTCGTCGTATTAGTCGGCGCAGCTCAATCGTTAATGAAACAAGCTTTTCCCGCCCTCGTACACTTGCGGCCAGTAAAGAGAAGCCCCGGTGGGACAAGTGCGGGCCCTTGTCTGTCACTTGACAGCCAACCTGCCAAACCGTCCGTTCGGGACCGTCTCAAAGCCCGACATCCCCCAAAAAAGACCAACAGCCGATATGTCGCAGAGAGAGAGCCCAAACGGCGGAGTTGTCCGCCTTTCGCAGTTCAAAGGCGGAGGAAAACCGGGGACTTCGACTGACCATGAGTGACTGGGTCCCTGTCGTATACGTTGGTGGTGTTTTTCAGCGGACTACAAAATGAAAAGCGTCGCGACTTCTCGATGCTACTTGAGAGCCGGATTTCCCGATAATCCGAACATCTTCAACCAAACCTTCTCGCACCTGTAGATCGGAGAACGGGACAGGCACCAGGTCATCGGGGAGAATTATAGGAAAGCAGCAAGACTCGCGCCATCGCGGTTGCAACCGCTTGACCGCTCATCGGGGAGCATAAACTCGGCGGGGAGCATAGACTCTTCGGGGAGCACAAACGAACCGTCAAGACCTCAAGACACCGCGGCCACTACCGCGCAATGCACGAAAAGCCGACCAAGCCCCCGGGGCCCGCGGGTAGCCTCGCACCGTACTGTCCCGACAACCCCAAGCATCCCTCCTTATTCTCATTACCAGTCCAGCATCGCTGACGAGTAAGCCGCCGAAATTCAGTTGGACCGAGCCGGCGTGGTTTAACTCCCTCGAGAGCCCGTACTACAACGACTCGCACCGCCGGTTCCAGGCCTACGTGCGCCGATATGTCGACACGCACCTCCTCCCGCACGCGCAGGAATGGGAAGCCGCCGGCGAGGCTCCCCCCGATGCGAGGCTAAGATTCGCCAAGTCCGGGCTTGCCTTTCTCGACGTGCCGCGGGAACACAGGCCGGCGGAGCTCATGACCGTGGCGGGCGTGCCCTTCGACGAGCTCGACGCCTTCCACGAGCTGATACTCATGGACGAGATGGCGCGCCTGCCGAGCGGCGTGCCGCTCGCCCTGGCGGGGGCGTCCAACGTCGGCGCACCGCCGATCTGGGCCGCCGGCACGCCCGAGCAGAAGCGCCGCTGGTTACCAGGTCTCTTCACCTGGGAGACGAGCTTCTGCCTCGCGATAACAGAGCCCACGGCCGGCAGCGACGTTAGTGCCATCCGCGCCACGGCTGCCAAATCCCCCGACGGGAGGTCGTACGTCGTCAACGGGCGCAAGAAGTGGGTGACGGGCGCCCCCTGGGCGACGCACATGACGACCGCCGTCCGCGTCGGCGGTGCCGGGCCGGGGAGGGGCGGCATCTCGCTCCTCGTCGTGCCCCTGACATCCCCAGGCGTCACGATCAGGAAGATTCACAACTCGGGCCACAACGCGGGCGGCTCGTCGTGGGTAATACTGGAAGACGTCGTCGTCCCCGCGGAGCACCTCCTGGGAGAAGAGGGCGGCGGCTTCCCCATCATCGTGCGCAACTTCAACAAGGAGCGCTTCATCCTCGCCGTCGACTGCAACCGGCAGGCGCGCGTGTGCCTCTCCGAGGCGCTCCAGCGCGCGCACGACCGCGAGACGTTCGGGCGGCCGCTGGCGTCGCACCAGATCATCCGGCACAAGCTGACCACACTCGCGCGGGAGGTCGAGGGCCACTGGGCGTGGCTGGAGCAGATCGCGTACCACGTCAAGGTCAGGGGGTGGCAGGCGAAGGAGGTCGCGGGGCGGATCGCGCTGGCCAAGATCGAGGGCGGGAGGGTGGTGGAGCGCGCCGTCAGGGAGAGCCAGCAGGTCCACGGCGGGATGGGGTTCGAGAGGGGCGCGACGATGACGGAGCAGATCTCGCGCGACCTAAGGCTCAAGGTCATCGGCGGCGGGAGCGAGGAGATCCTGAGCGACCTCGCGTGGCGCGAGGAGCACAAGCGGGCGGAGGGCCTGGGCGCGAAGCTGTGACGGTGTGGCTGCTGCGTCTAGGGTCTTTTGGGAGGGGAGAGCTGGGATCGGGATTAGGGTCGAACAAGCTTAAACAGAGTTTATGTAGGCTTGAATCGTTGCTTGTACCCTATAGGGCATCGACATCGTGAGTTGGCGAGATGGGATGCTCAGCTGTGTGGATGGTGACAGTGTGTCAGCCACTGGCGAGTCATATTTTGTCACCTGGCAACCTTCATTATTCAGGAACAAGGCACGAAGGTTACCGAGCATCGGCGAGACGTGCCTTATAGGGTAATACGCTTAATTCCCCTGAGTTCCACGTGTCGTCTCATATGGACATGTTACGGCAATTGAAAATCCGAAAACCATCTTGAGAAGAGGCGTCTGCCAACCCAATTCAAGCGGCTAAAGCAACCTCGAGATCGACGAACCCCCGTCCTCGCCTCACCCCTGTCCATCACACCTCGGTACTCATCCCCAGCCGCAACCCGAAACCGAGGTCAACACCCTCAGCCTCGGACAACTCGACATCTCCCAACCCCGACCCGCACACTTCAATCCACAAGTCAGTCGACCGGATGTCACAGTAACCCAGCCATTGGACGCCAGCAACACCTCCACACATACACAGACACCCGGCCCACCATGACCGCCGACATCAAGTCGCACCTGGACTACCAGTACTTCGCCTCCATCCCCTGGTGCGCCAGGCTCCTCGCGCGCTTCGACGACGCCGCCTCCAACGTGGTCCAGGTCTCGGAGAACAGGACGGTGCTCCCGACCAAGGAGAACACCTACGTCGGCCGCACGCTCAACACGCCCGACACCATCGCCGCCTGGCTCGTCTTGCACCCGCGGCCCCGGCCTCCCCGGTGGGAGGTCGAGGAGCTGTGCTCGCTCGTCGCGTTCCGGGACGGCACGATCGGGTTCCCCGGCACCGCGCACGGGGGCGTCGTCGCGCTCGTCATGGACGAGGTCACCGGGCTGCACATCGTCGCGCAGCGGCCCGAGGGCGCGGAGAAGAACAAGGGGTTTCTGACTGCGTACCTGAACACGACGTTCCTAAAGCCGGTGCCCGCTCCCGGCGCTGTGCTCGTGAGGACCCGGGTTTCGAGGATTGACGGCCGGAAGAACTTTGTTACTGCGCAGATGGAGGACGGGAACGGGGAGGTGCTGGCCAAGGCGGAGGTTTTGTACGTTTCAATACGGAATAAGTTGTGAGGCTTGACTTTTAAAGTTGGTAAGGGAGTTGTTTGGGTTGAAAAAGGGTTTATTAAAGCTTCAGGTACATGGCGCAGACAGTTATGGGTTCGCATACCTGAGGCTTGCATCTTTTCATAATTTCTACAAATACATATCTCGTATGTCTTCTCTTTCCGTTTATGACTGGAACTTGCCTCGTTCACCTAGGTGTGAATCAAGCGCCACGATGCATGGAACCAGTTGTCAACGGGCACGTGGCCTCCAACAATTAGGAAAGTCCAGGCTTAGGGGAGCGATAGTCAGTCTTAAGTTTCAAGCAATCAACGGTCGGCTTGGTCAACCGCTCCCGAGTAGTCTGCCGTATGGAACCGGGTGCTGGTGTGAAATGCTCAATATGATAATTCCATACCGTTAGGCCCTCCAGATTGTTGAACCTTTGATCCGAAATAACCAATAGTTGAGTCTGGAAATTGGACGAGTGGCCAGGTTGACAAGTAGCAAGGCCAGAGTGACAAGTTGAGAACTTATGGACAATGCCAACCAACTTGCTTTCGAACTCGCCCGGGCAATAGTCGCTACAGATGACCCAGAGTTGATAAATGCACATATAGATGCGGCTGGGCAGAAGCAGTAACCTCACAGGAACCTTGAAAGCAGTGATGTGTTACGGAAAACTCATCCAACAGTCTACGACTTGGGCGACCCTGCACGCATATCTACCAGTAAAACGCTGCTCCAAGAGCCCATTCAAGTATGGTACCAAGCCTTGGTCTCGCTACGTTGGCACCGGCGCTGGACGTCGAGGTAGCCAGCGGTGCTGCGCTCGTCGTGGACGTCGTCACTATCCAGAGTCAGTAGCCATTTCCGACGCACTGCGATAAGCTCGCCACTAACGGTCGTAAGTCGTACGATACCAAGTGTTCGCAATAGCCGCAGCACCGGAGCACAGGAAGAAGGTCCGCTTCTCGTGGTCCCCGCTCGATCTGAGAATCGTGACCCTGGTGCAGGCCTTTCCAGAGTCGCTGGGAGGAGACACGCGTCAGCTAAAGATCATTGACGATAAGATATTATCGGCATCAGAAGCATCAGATGTCGGCCTCCAAGGCCAATGGGGGTTTGTGTAGAGGGACGAACCATATGCCGACGACGTTGCCCGCCTGATCCACACAGTCGTCGCCGCGCTTGCCTGCGGCGGTGATGCAGGAGTTTTCTGCGGAATTGCAGCAGAATGCGATCCACGAGTCGCTCGCCAGGAACGAGTTTCGTCCGCACCTCATCGAGGTCCCTGATGATTGTCAGTCTAGGAGGCCTCTCGACGTGGCAGGAACTTGGAAGCAGAAGTTTCATCTCCCCTTGTGTCCGGCACGATCGGGCCGCTGCACTTACAACTGACACAGTCGTAGTAGCCGATGAAGTCTGCGCCATTCCTGTGGCTCCAGGGTGTGATTGTAGAGGGGATGTCCTCTGTGAGGGTTTGCAATGGGGCCTGGGTTGTGGTCGGAGTCACCTGAGCCTTGACGACCACCGCGATTGTCACAACGGATGCGAAGCAGCTGGTAAGTCCTTTTGCAATAGATGGCATTTTGTTGTTTATTGTGTTTCAGCGAGGTAGCAACTATCAAGTGAGGGGTTCAGAAAGAGGCGAGCGAGAATCACTCATAGAACTTTTCACCTCTGGATAAGCCGGACGAATAGATCGCCGGCCCAAATGAGCTGAAAAGTCCCCCTTGCTTTTACCTCCGCTCGGCCTACGAATGGGGAGACATGATAGCGTGCATCGACACCAATCACGTCGCCAAGAAAAAGCCACAGAATCAACATCTAAAGCAATAACAGCAACTGATGCAACGTCGACGAGGAAGCCGGTTAGTTGCCAGAAGAGAGCTCGAGGCGGGATACATGTCCATGTTCTCCCAAGAGGATTTTTTCCCTCTGCCACTAATGATCTAAGGAGAAGATTTCGTGACAGCTTTGGTCACCAGAGCCTGCACGAAACCAGAACCAAACAATAAATGGAAGGTAACATGGAATGACGTAGAGGGGCAAGAGAAGAAACTGAATCTCGCGATGGGCAATGCGGCACTACAGTCCTGCCAATGGGCCAATGCAGTCAGCTCCTTGCATTCACATGACTTACCTATTCCCGGTTGCTGTGCCTCACCTTTGCATGCTTACCCGTTACAGAAAGAGCATATCGGGACTCCTTCCGTCTGCCCAAAGTTCCTCCCTAAGTCACACGTAACCCTCCTCCGTCCCCAGCTCACAACGCCTTAGCTTCTTCGCGCAATGGCCGACCCAACAATCCAGCTGCCATCCTACGAATCCCTCGTCGAGAGCGGCCGCTCGATATGACCGTCTATCGACTTCTTTCGCCTCCGGTGGTACCTGCGCGGGCCTATCGAGAAGTCGATCCACGTCATCGCAGACGCATTCGATTCGACATCACCGCAAGAGGCCTACAAAACGACAACACACGATGACGGCGTCCGTCTGCACCCCGTGTCGCAGTCCTGCCTGACCACCATCCCTGTTTCCTCCATCACGGTCACGGTGCGCGCACTCGACGACTGGCAAGAGAGCTGGCTGGACGCGCACCGCGAGGTCGAGGAGGACAAAGAGTACGTACTGCTGGAGGACAGGACCCGCCGGCTCCTGCGGGTCTACGGGGAAGAGCGGCCCGGCCCGTCGCCGACGTGCGTCGTCCGGGCGACGACGCAGCCGTTTGTGACTGTTGGGGACTATGTCGCTGCGGTGCATCCCTGGTTGGACAGCCTAGAGAATGATATCTGCCGGGCCAAGGGCGTCTGGAGAGGAGCGCCGCTGAGCAGTGACTGCGGCATCTTCCTCGACCCCGTGCAGCTTGATCATCTCTTCACCTGGGATGCGAACAGCTTGAAGCCTTCCGATGAGGCTAAGTGGAGTAGCGTCGCGAAGGTCGCGAGAGATCGGGCAGGCCGTCTTGCTGCTGCGACGGCGGAGGCTTTTGGAGGAGAAGCCAGCTGAGGTGTTGACGACGAAGACGTCGTGGTGTGGTTTTCGGCACTGGAGAGGACCTGGAAGTATTTGAATGCAGGTCACCACCTAGATTACAGCCCACTGAAGCGGGGGGGTTGAAACATGCATGGATTGAAGAGATATCAAGACATGCCAACAGAAACACGCGGGGTCCTGCATACGTGGCCATCAAGTCTCTTTCAACGGCCATCAATGTCTCTTAAGCTTGTGGTGGTCTCCGGTAGGCTACCAAGACATTAAGCGGGGGTTTGAACCCTTCATAGGTCGGATCTCATCAGTACAGTAACAGGTGTTTAATCACCGAAAGAGTGCGATCTGAGGTACCTATAGCGTCATTATGCCAACCTCATCTACCTAGGTAGGTAGGTACCTAAGTGTACCTGCTTGATATGTAGGTATGTATCTTAATCTCGTTATCAGGCAAGGGCGGACTTGCTTTCATCCTTCCTCAAGTGTCAACACTCCCCGAGGCGGGTCAAGGCTCGAAAAAGAAGGACCATACTCTGGGCGAGTTCCTGCTGAAAAGGGCTGGGAGTGCCTTCCCGATGTATGCCTGAGCTACCAGCAAGAGAGCTACTACCTGAGGCATCTTGTGTGCTGGTCTGACTTCCTTCTAATCTCAGACTCAACCCCCTACAGCCTACCTACCTACACCACGCAACTCCTGCTGCTCCTTGCAGTATCCAACCCCGATCATCAAACCTCTCCTCTCTCATCTTTTCTCTTTTTTCTCTTTTAATCTCCGCCTTTCTCGTCTCGACTTCTAGACTGCTCGTCTCCTCTTGTTTTATTTCGCTCCTGTCTGACCTCTCCTCTCCTATCGTCGACATCGGCAAAAATGAATAACGACCTTGCTCCGAGGAGCAGTCCTCCATATCCCCGTACCTTCCCCATCTCGGACTCCGATGCCGATAGATCTAGCCCGATTGCCTCCGTCGAAGGCGCCTCCGTCCCCACCTTGAGCAGCCGTCCACCGCCCGACCATCCCCGAGTATCCCGCCTCGCCGCTGAAGATTCTTTTCCGACGCCCACGCACCAACCGCAGCGCCGGACGATGGCTGACATAGCCGGCTCGCGTGCGAGACGCCGCCGGGCCGAAGCATCGTCGGCTAGCGACAGTGAACAGGAACGCCCTCAGAAACGATATCGTGCTACAGATGGATTGAACCGGCACCATTCGTCGCTCTCCCGGCTTACATCTCGCCCGGACTCATTTTCTAATGACTCTAATGAGTTCATTCGCCACCGAAGAGAAAGCCGGGAGTTGGATAGAGGTTTTGAGCGCATCCTGGAACGAGCAACTCACTCGTCGGGATCCCTTCCTGATGAGAATGCTACCAACGTCCAACAAGAGGAGGACTTTGACGACTCGGATACCGATTTGGTCTTGGCTGCGCTGTTAGGCCCTCCCTCCAACGCTTCTATCACGGTCAGCGCCTCGACAGCTACGCGTGGTCCCGTTGTGCCTGCACGAGCCCGGGCCCCGCGCCCTTCGGAAGTGGCTGCAGACCGTCAGCACCTTGCTCCAAGCCCAAGCCCAGTGCGACCGCGGCCGCCCCCAAACGAGCCTTTTTTCGACCGCCCGCAAAACCCCGACGAGGTCCGGTTCTCTGCCATGATGGCAGTTACTCAATCCCTTTCCACCCTGAATCAGGTGTTTCCGAGTGCGTGGGAAAGAGAAGGCATCGAGGCTCACCAGAAGTTGGGAGCTTGGCTGGTTGGTACCCCGAACGGTCCGCCGAACCAAGATGGAGAGCGAAGAAACTGCGAGTGCGGAGAAGATATCGACAAGAGATACTTCTTTACCAACTGCCGCCACGTAAGTTGCCAACTGGTCATCCTGAGACGAGTGGAAGTATTGTCTTCGTTGCCTTGCAGTCTGGACTAACAGCTAGTTCCACAGATGTCGTGTGAGGATTGCGCCCGCCAGTCTGGAAAATGCTGCAACCTCACCCAAAGCATGATTCTTTGCTACCCACCTGAGAGAGAGGAATGCTCCATATGCGAGGAAAACAACGAGGTCCTCATATTCAGTTGTGGTACGTCCCAGAAAGAGTATAGCTACCGCGCAAGGCAACCTGACCATGATTCAATTTCCAGGCCACACCATGTGCCGCCTTTGCTGGTCTCGCCTCTTGACCATTAACCTAGGTATCTACCAGCTATGCCCGCACTGTCGTATGGACATCTCCCTCGGCCCTATAGCCAAGCTGCGTTAGCCACAAAACGAGTGAAGGTCGAATTGAGATTATGTGTCAAAGGACCGACCCAGAGGCACACCAGCCATCTATGCTATGCTCCATGGGATGAGCAACTAGCCTTATAAGGCCAACCTTCCAAATCAAGCTTGCTCACTTTCAGTTTCATATCATCAACTCATTGATGCTCTAGAGTATTTTATTTTCAGAGGCAACATTTTAGTCAGGAAGCGGGAGACACTGATGGGGCAGGTATTCAAAGGAACATAACGGAAAACGGAAAAGTAGTTATCTTTATAGATTCAAGGTAGCAAGTGATATTTGGTTCTCATCAACTTGAAACGTGGCATCTGAAACACTTGGACTTATGTATTGAGAGATATTTTCTCCAGAGAGAGCGAGAAGCGTCAGGGGCTTTACTACTCTGTTGATCAGGTGCGGTTGGCCGCCTCAAGGTCGCATATCTGAGAGTAAGTCGAGTAAGCTGGGCGAGTTATTATAAGTAGCAGATATCAAGTCAGGAGTTGTTTGTAATAACACAGCTGCGCCAAGGTCTCTGGATAGAGCCATTGTATTGCAGCTGTATCCACGGGCCAGGAAGTATCTTCTTCTTATAGAGAGTTTCTTTAGGTACGTAAAGGCACGATATGGCCCCATGGCCATGGCCGAGGCAAGGGCATGTTAACTGCCTCAGTGCCATTACATGTAGTCTCTTAGGCAATCCTAAACTACACAGACTTGTTTAATACACAACATCATGCGAAATACAGCTTTGCTGCCTATAAATGCTATGTGTGTTGGGTTTCTGGTCGGTAGCAGAGCTCTCTGGCTTGTTTGCACGGTGAAAATGCTGAAGCGCAGACGTTTCTTCTTTTTTAAACGCCAAGACAGGCTTTCTAAGATTAGTAAAGCTCCAATCCGCCACGGTCTCAAAAGCGTAGGGCCGTCTTTGCAAAAAGGAGGCCCGACAATAGGTAAAGCACTCGCCGGAACCCTCGCTTGCCGGAGACACCACCTGAGATTGGGACCTCCGGGCTTTTCTGCGCTCAGGTGGATGCACTGGGGATGTCCCCCTGCAGTGCCTTCACGGTTCAAAGTCTTGTACAAGATAGACAAATGTATAAACAAGCTCGATTTCATTGATAAACCTGCTGTAAAATGGTTACGAGATTGAGAGCTTTGCAGAATGCCTCCCGTGACACTTGACAACCGACCGATGCCAGTATCTCACGTCCAATACAAGACCCTTGCCAAAGACAGAAACCCAAGCTTATCTCCAGAAATGTATACCAACAACCCGACTTCCTCGCCGTGACACTGCAGAATTGGACTAACTCCTGGCGGGGCTGGTAACCAGGCGCACATACACAGCCCGTCTTCGCGTCGCGACACTCGCGAAAAAGCCCGGCTCAAAAGCCGGCGGCGCATTTAGCAGCGGCCGACGTTGGGGTCGGAGCTAGGCATGTTAGCACGGGACATTCCAAACTCTCCAGCAAAAAAGGAGGGAGGGGTTGCTTCCTTACCGAGGACGCCAGGCACCCTGGTTGTTCTCGCCGCCAAAGTTGCAGTTGTTGATCTGGCTGAGGAGCCCCGAGACGCAGGTGGCGAAGTCGAGACGGCGGGACGGGCCGCCGTTGTCTCCGTTTCTCAGGCGGAAGTCGACCCTGACGTTGCCCTCGAGGTTCCTGCAGGCGTACTTGTTCTCGCCGCCGGCGAAGGTGACGCCGTCCCACTCACGGCAGACATTGTCTGCCGCCAAGCGAGCCGAGTTGATGCTGCCGCCCCAGGCTTGGCCGGAGCCGTAGCAAGCAGAGGCGACCGCGGCGAGGGCGAGGGTGACGGGGACGGAAAGATGCATGGTGAAGGTTGGGTTGGTTGAGAGATTGAGGGTTGTTTGAGAGATTGGATAAAGGGCTGGTGAGGGAGGCTGTGTGACAATGAAGCTGAAGCTGAAGCTGATGAACCAAGAAGAGAAACGAGGGAGCACGTTCTGCCTCTTCTTATAGAGAATTTGTCTCATTGAATCCGCTCCCTTCAATACAAAAGTTCTCATATCATGTCAAGAAGGATGCCGACAGGCACAGGGGATTAGAACCGCATCTGGGCTGGTGCTCGTGAAGGCCTCCTGCAGGATGTTGAAGCTTGAGGGTGAGAGGTCCTTGACGAACTAGGCCTCTTGGTATGCTGAGATACGTGTAAGCTGCATTGGACCCTATCCAGTCCCGATCGGGTACGGCGGCGGCTATGTTAGTTGCCACAGGCATTTCTATCACCTATACACTCAAGCTCCACGGTCTACTGAACATCTGCCCCAGGAGGTACCTCAGAGTTGTGCATGGGATGCATCACGAAGAGTTGCACACCGCATTTATTGCCACCTGCTCGGTTGTGGGTTGTCCACCCGAGAGACAGGTGTTATATCGGAGATCATCCATTGCATGCAAAACGTCGAAACACTCGTTGTGTACTCGTCGGGCTTAGCAAGACTTGCGAGGTATGAAACGAGGTACACCAAGAGTGCACATACGCATACGCACACATACATACGCACACATACATACACACACATACATACACACACACTGACACGGACACTTTGGTAATGAAAACATCGCCGTTTCTTGCACGCATAGGTCCAAGTACCAAAGAGCGGCCTTTCGTTCGTGTCCCGGAAGTGGAGGGCAGGATTGCCCAGAAGATCCACGATGATGGCTTCCATGGTCCATCACTTGTTTCTAGGGGTGCAAAAGTACCAAAATATACGTAGTTGCCCTCGAGATCTTCTTGTCCAAAATTATATCCGTCAAGACGCACAGAATTGGGAAGGTCATCGAGAATGTGCGTTTTTGGCCTCTACCGATGACGGTGGCGGAGGAAAGGAAAAGAAAATAGGCAACAGGTTAGGGAGCTTGTCTGTTCGGTGGACCGATTTCTCTGAGCGATATCCGTATGCTGTCTAATGAGACCCACGACAGGGGCGAAAGACGGCTTACATGGTTCCATTTTGAGCAGAGAAAGGGCACCACTCTATGCTTTGCATCCTCAGCCCGACTCCCCTGCACTCTGACTGGACTTTAGCCATTCGACCGTTCAAGCCGCCGGGAGCCGATGGCGACGTTAGGTATGCTGCTCGTTGCCAGAGCCACCAGACGGAGGTCTTCTAGCAATTCGAGCCAGTCCTCAAACTCAGCTTCAGCTGAATGGTCCCGAACACACACGTTGGCCGTTGAAGTGACAAATGTCGATATCAGAGCCCATCTTTCGTATCAAACCGAAACTGTCACCCCGCATTACATGTCAGGGTATATCATAGTCAAGCAATGATTAATCCGACGCCCCTGCAGGAGCACATCGTCGTCGCTGTCGAATATGGCCAGTGCCGCTTCTAGGGGTCCTCGGCAAGTTTCCGGCTGGACTGCCGAACCCGGCAACTCGTCTGGAGTATGTCTTTGTCGGCGTCCAATAGGAGAAGTCCCGGTGCCAAGATCCCTGTAGGCTTCTCGTATGCAATCGGAATAAGGTTAAGGTTCCGGCACTAAGCCGAAACGGTTATCAATTCCGTACTGAGACGAATCCTTTGGTTTTGAAAGGCAGCCTGGGCAAGCGAGCACCTGAGAATTGCCTACCGCTCCAGCCCCGGTGGATCTTGACATAGCCGAAGCCCGAAGGATCGGGACATATCCATAATTAACTGAGTCAGTTGATCACAAACGACAGGTCTCTGTGCGACAACAGCACCAGGTAATTTCTTTCTCTCGTTGCTGTTCGCTAGTTAGACGATGACCCGCGAGGCAGGTGGATTTACGGCGGGGAGGGAATCTTTGCTGCTGCCTCACGGTCCCCCAATGGCTTCAACACATACCTAGGTAACGAACACAATTTGACAACGCTATGTTCCTTCGTGAAGGATTCAATACTAGGCCGCCTGTTCCCCCCTTATTCTCGGTTCGAAAAACCGGCGAGAATTTCCCCCGCTGCAATCTAGAATGAGATGGGCCCTTTTCCATCACCAAAAATCCTCTCGTGCCAATCCTCTTGGCCTCTCTTGCATATCCCGTCCCACCCAACGACTGCTACTTGCGTCCCCCTGCTTGACCACCTGAAGCTTTTGATTGTCCTCTCACCTGCCTCCTCCGACGGTGCCCAGTAAACGGTTTCTGCCTGTCCCAGCGTCCCAGAGGGGATCTTCGCCAGCGGCTTCCTCTCTTGGAGCTGAGTGGCGACCAAATCTCGAAGATGCGGGTGGAACCACGTCATGTTCCACCAGTTGGCCAGCCTCCAAGCTTTCAGACCCGAGATGTAGGCGTTGTGATGAATAGCGACAGGAGCGTTGCCGAAGAAGAAGTCAGTGTAGAGAGGGACTTCGGCCCACGATAGTCCACCACCCGGCAGAGGGCTCTCTGAGCCCCCGAGGTCTGTTGGCACGTCGGGCACTCTGGCGTTGCCTGGTACACCGGCCTCCTCCGATACCTTCTGCACTGCCTCTCTGTCGACCCATCTGACAAACGAGCCATCCTCCTCTGACGAACAGGTTGGAGGCATCGTGCTGGAGGTGTAGTCCAGACCGATTCCGAACTCGAAGCGCTGTCCGTCGAGAGCTGACTCCGCGACCTTCCTGACTTCCTTGGGCAACTTCTGTGGACGACTCGTGGGTTGCTGGTTGAAGGTGGGCAGGACGGTGCGGACCCATTCGCGCCACATCTCCTGCTCTCCAATTACCTCTGCGATCAAGGCCTGGTCGCTCCATAGTTGGCGCCCCTTCTTCGAGACAGCCTCGATCTTCTCTTTGCATCGTCGAAGAGCGGCCCTCAGAGGTCCCACCTTGCCCATAATCATCCCGCTGTTCACGCACCTCGGCCGAATCTTCCTATACCGTCTTGCCGAGTCTGCAGAATAGTCGATCTTGTCTGTGTCCTCCCCGTAAAAGTCAGGGGGCATCGGCGAGTCAGGCCAGTGAATGTAGTTGGGATTAGAACCGGATTCTGCGCCAGGCTGGCAGTCCTTGGCCGTGGTGATGATGATCTCTTGCCTCGGCGGGGGCACGGGGAAGTGAGAATCGTAACCAGAATCCATCCACCACTTTCGGACTCTCATGTCCGCCTCGACATTCGCCTTGTAGAATCTCTCAAGAAGAGCCGAAGGGGGCAGCTGAAACCAGACATCGTAGGCGTCAACCAGCAGCGCAATGTCGTTGTCAACAGCGCAGTCTTCCTCGTGGAGCGCGTCGAGAGCGGCAAGAAGGGACTCCAGCTTGGCGATGTGAGAGCCCGCAAAATGCCAGTCAGGCCGGTTGAACTCTCCATTCCAGTTCAAGAGGGTGGGCATCGGATACCCGAGAGCCACCCCGGAATGTACGACTTTGCAGAGGTTTATGCTGGGACCGTCGGCTGGCATAAACAAGCGCAGATGACGATGCCCGGTAGAAGACTGGTTCTCCGGGACTGAGAAGTTAAGCTTTGCCAGTTTCTGATGCGTCAACTCCCAAGCCTCGGTCTTTCGACTGTTTTCTGACTTCGCTATGAACTGGCGATAAACACCGTCAGTGCACCCTTGTTCCAACACAGGGAATAAGACAGACATGAAGGCCAGACTCTCGGGTAGGCGAGGAGGCGGCACGTACCAGCATCGCGGCAAATGTGATCATAGTCATCATGATGCAAACGGAACCGAGCCGAGCTGCATTGATGGAACGGGCCATAGCTCCCATCCGCATCAAGGCGGCTGTCGCAGACATTGACCGGATCTCTGTGATTGTTTTGCCGATGAAAACGAATCTGATTGGTGTTTTTGAAGGACGGCGTATGGAGTTGTTTTGGGGAGGAACGTTCGTCTCCGCGTCCCTCCTCAAGTACAACCAAATATAGCCCCCACCACGTTCTCGCAGCGCCTCCTTAACTTGAGCAGCAGAAGCCTGGGTTCAAGCCTTGGCTTCTCAAAGCGTGCATAAAATGTGATTCGTTTAACTTGTCTGCCTCCAGAACCAAAAAACGGAAAGAAAGGCCCGCCTTTCGGGTCCAACACGGGTTGAATTCCGTAATCCCCGTCCAACCCCTGTGGGACTTTTGTGAGGAAGGGAAAGCAAACGGGAATCCACTCATATCAATTGTCGAAAGGTGGATTATTCCGGGCAGAGAAGCCTTGGCCCAGCACGTTGCTGTTGGACGTTCGAATGGTCGCCATTTCTGCACCCTCGGCGTTTCCTGTCGTCCTCAACCTCCCTTTGCCGGAAATCTTTGCGCCCGAAACTGGTGTTTTCCCTCCCAGGTCTCACGGAAAGCCTGCGACGCCCACGAAAAAAATGTCTTCAGGCTTGCTTGATAGCCCGCTTGCCAACCAGCATCGCGTGCGGACGTTCTTGGGCTTTGCATTGATAGGTACGTTCTACATCCCCACAGAACTCTATAAGCTTTGGCTGGATGATGCTAACTACCTGTTCGCAGGTCTTGCCAACATCGTTCTCGCACGCATCAGCCATGCCGCAAACTACCTCATCGTCCCATACCCACAAGCCGTCGTCCTCCTGCTCGAGCTTCTTCCAGCTGCTTTAGCTAAACTCTTCCTTCCGTTCGTCCTCGGTTACATTCCTCAGGGCCTACGCCCTGTGCTCCTGGCTGGCTTATGGGTCTTGATCAAGATCATCGTCTCTGCCACGCCCCCCAACGTACTGCCTCCCGTGCGTGTCCTGACGACGGCTTTGGCTGCAGCCTGCTCGGCCGCTACTGAGCTTTGCTGCTTGGACTTGGCCAGACGGTATGGCCGCCACGCGCTCGCTGCCTGGGCAATCGGAACCAGCCTTGGGCAGATTGCGAATGCTACATGGCCGTTTGTGTTGACCTCGTCCATGGGAATGACCCTGAGAGAGGCGACTGGATACATGTACCAACTCGTCGCCGCGGTCCTTTTCGCTTACTTCGTAGTCTTGCCAAAGGCCCTTACCCCAGCTGGCTTTGAAGGCCTCGGTATCGACAGTGAAGACACAACAAGCTACTACACCACATCGCTGACGGAGGATGCCTCGGCCACCCCAGACAAGGCTGCAAGGAAATCGGCTCGGAACGCCAGAGCGCTGCCTGCCCTGGCATCGCAGTACCTGCCGACCCTTCTCCTCGCCTCGACTGCACAGGCGATGGTCTTTCCTGGCACAGCCCTCGCCCTCGACGGCTCTGCTTTCTCTTCCCTTTTGTCGTGGACCTCTGCGCTGGCATTCGCCTTGTACCTCGGCAACTTTGTAGCGCGATCGTTGTCGGCGACTTCGCTGCGTCTTGGCAGTCATCGGGTTGTATTGATTCTGTTGGGTTGGATGGTGGCTCTGCTGCTTGCAGACTCCATCTTCTTCCTCGGTCACAGTTGGGTTGTTCTTTGCGTGGCTCTCGGCGCTGGGTTGCTGGGTGGTGCCGTCTACGTCGAGGTCTTTGACGGCGTGCTGAAGGGGCTCTCTGGCCACCTGGACTGCGTTTTGATTCTTGGTATTGTCGGCGCGGGCGACACGATAGGAAGCCTAATCGGCGGGCTGGTGGGAGTTCTTTGGCAAGGGATGGTTTGCGGCATGACTGTAGATACCGGGAGGTTCTGTCACAGGCCCAGTTGGAGTTGAGATTTCAGTCTGTGACGAACTGGAGCCCGATAGCTCATAGAAGACTGGTCTATTCAAGAAGGTTTTTTGGTGCTCCAAGAGTGAATAAACAAACTAGTTCACCGCCTGTGCTCAGTTCTATTCTTCGGTACCGGACGGTGCACTGTTGGTGGCTCGTCGATCAACCGAACACCTCCGACTTTCCCGACTTGACAAAAGGGCAAGTATCGAGCTTCGCTGTGACGATAGGCGGGCTGTTAGCGGTAAGTAATGATTGATCGAATCGAAGACATCCCCATGAGTTCAAGGCAAGTCTGTGCGCATTCGGTCTTTCGCTGTGCTCGACTAACTCCATGTACAAATGATGGGACTAGTTGAGCTATTGCAAAAGTCTTACAGCTCCAACCAACATTGCCTCTAGAACTACCGGTAGCACCCATGCAGTATTTCCTGTCAGTTGCGCTTCATAGCTACTAGTGTGCCTGGTAAGACGCACGTTTGAAGCATGAGCCACCGGAAGAATGATCACTGCAGCAAAGTTGTCATACACTGACATAGAATCTATCAGACGTCAGGAGGGACTTCCATAGACCGCTAATCTTCTCGCCCGCCCATGTACCAGTATTGATCTCCAAACTGGCTTCCTTGACAGACCGTAATCGGTACACCCGCCTGGGCGATTGAGGATATCCATTCAAAGTCGGCCTTGCACTCGCCCACCGGTTGGCTTGGACGGCTCGGGAGCTTTGGTTCGAGGAGCCTGGCCACTCTTTCATAGGCGCCCTTCCACCCGAACCATTTCCCACTGACGAGTTTGCTGCTCTCTATCAGGTCGATTGTCGACTTCCCCCTCATATCATACGGGCAATCCTGAGGACGTTGCTGGGGGTTGGGCCGCGGCCGGTTGGGATTCTGCATATGGGGGCATTGCCACGGATCGAGTCCCACGTGACAAAGATGCGGAAACGACCCAGCCTGACGCTCTGCGGCGAGCCATTCGAATTCTTCCCGAATGTCCCTGATGCTCAAGCACACGCCCAGCACTCGCAGAGACTGGGGTATCGTCCGCAAGGCCCCTCCGGAGGCAAGGTCCGGGCCCAGAAGCATCAGCGCCTCCAGATTCGTGAAGGCGCTTAGCGAGCCGAGGGGGCCAGTTTGGCGCGAACAAGGCGGAATCCAGCTCCGTTTCATGGGGACGAATCCAAGCCGCAGCTCTGTGAGGGTTCTCGCGTGCTTATCCGCCAACGCTGCAATCACCGAGCTGTGGCTCACTTCTTCCTTGCCGATGTCTTCCGCTTCGACCTGAAAGGCCCGGAACTCGAACCGTCGTAGTTGGCGACATGCGCCGATGATGCCCACGAGGTTTTCTGTGTCAATTTCGGGTCCGAGGAAGGCGAGCCTGGTGACGTTGCTCCAGATCGAGCTGTCCTCCTTGACGACACAAACACCCGGACCAGCCTCGAATGTGTTGAAATTGGAACTCAAGGCCACCAATTTGTGAAAGTGGCTCGTGTAGGTTCTCATGACAGAGGCGAATCCGCAGCGAATGTGCTTCAGAGATGAAAGCCGGACCGGGGTTCTCTCCGGGGAGGGGATGAACTTGTCGAGGTCCTCGCTGCCGACTAGCTCCACGGCCCGGAGTTGTGCGGTGCACAGCAGGGCGAGCACGGCAAGGACGCTGGGGGTTTCATCAGAGTTATACCAGTCATCGGTCAGGTCTACTCCGAATCTCTCCGCCAGCAGAACCAGAAAAGAACGTCCGTCGGCGGTGACCATATCCTTGCAGCCGTGATTCAAGGTGGCGAATATAGTGAACGTCCTGACTGACCGGGCTAGGTCTGGCCGGGACTCCCAAAGCCTAAGCAGCCTGATGAACCATTCGTCGCCTCGAATGGCCCAAAGGTGCCTCCAGATAATTGGCTCGGCGACCTTGCGCAATTGCCGACAGGTTAGGGAGATTTCCGCCAGCGAGCGAATGTGTTCCCAGGGGACAACCCGGTGGCTCGATGTATCTGCCCATTTCGGACCCGGGCCAAACGATCTGTGTGGCCGTGGCCGATATGCGGTTATCTCAGACAGGATGTTTTCGAGAATCTCCGGCTGGAGGTCTAATAGTGTTGTCATGATGGTGTAGGGTTGCTTCTGATAATACAGTGCAAGAAATGTAACTCTAAGCCGCTCTGAAATGTTTCTTGATTGGTAAATCGTGATTGTGCGGAGAAGCGTGAGAAGACTCAGGGGAGGCGATTTGCCCACCTATATGAGCTTGCACGTGGATTGGCGAGGCAGACCAAACCACAGCCACGCTGTCTTGTTCGTTGGGGGCCAAATTGCCAAGACGGCACCGTGGCCCCCAACTTGCAGCATGGTATGATGTTGGCGCACCCTGGCCAACAGGCACTAGGAAGAGCATACCTAACTAAGTAAAAGTGTTTTACCATGTCTTACTGCATGTCTTTCTGCCGAAGAAACAGCTCTCATACATCGAAATCCATCCCGGAGACGAGTAAGCCTGAAACAAAAGTTATTTCTTTGCTGTATTAGAATCGCCGTCGGCGACGGTGATTGGGCGTTACGTTGATCGAAGCGCTCGTGGCAGTTCATCCCTTGCAGGAGGCGGGTTACATGTTATCGAGGATCAGCCAAGGAACAGCATGGGCTGGTATTGAGGAACCTTACTGCATCTTCACGTCTTTGCTTACGGGCACCGAGGGCATGGCTGAGCCTGAGGGACAGGGATTGAGAAGAGGTGAAGATGCGGCCTCTGTGAACGCTCTGTATCGTTTGAATGAAGGAGCAAAACAGCACGGGATGTGAAGGCTGGCAGTTTTGACTCTTGTCTCTCAACACAACTACTTCAGCTAGCACGGACGGCCAACTTCCTATTTCCTCCTGAATCCAAAGAACGTCTGGAACATGCGATCCTTCTGGCCAGGAGTGAACTCATTGGTGCTAATCAAGCGCGTCAGCAGGGTCACGCAGTCATTGCCACAGCGAGAGGAAGCAACTTACCAAGCATCGTCGGTGTAGCCCATGTAGTTGTGGATGGGGTCGAGCCCGGACTGGTCCGGGCACGAGTCCGAGCCGACGGGGCACCCGTAGATCTGCGTCAGCTGCGCGGGCGTGTCCGCGACGAAGTCGCCCGGCTCGGAGCAGCCCCCGGCGAAGGTGTGGTTCAGCCCGAACCAGTGCCCGGCCTCGTGGATGGCAAGGTGCCCGAGGTTCCACGACTCGAAGGCGCCCTGCTCGACCGTGAACCCGGGCATCGTCATGGCGGCCAGCTGGCACGAGTCCTTGTAGAAGGTCTTCTCGTCCGTCTCGGCGAGCGGTGTCGGCCACTGGCAGTACCCCGTGGCGCCGGGTGAGTAGTTGCTGAAGAAGTACAGGTTGAGCGCGTCGTAGCCTCCCCTGCGGGAGGAGCGCAGCCAAGCGTCGTACTCCTCCTCGTGGTAGACCCAGCCCTTTTCAGGGCCTTCGTATACCAGGAAGGCGGAGCCGGCAAGGTCGTCGACGTAGCGCTGGGTCGAGTTGAGGACCAGGTTGATGTTCTGCTTGGCGAAGGCGTCACGGAGGACGGTCCACTGCGCCGAGACGATTTCGTCGGTGATGAGGTTCTCCTGGGCCACGGTGCTGGCGAGGTGGAAGTTGACGTCCACGGTCACGTTTTCGGGCAAATCTTGGCGGCGGACGACGGGCTGGTTGGCGAGGAGTTGCGTGGCCGGGTCGCGGATCGCGTTGTCGTCGGAGACTAGGCAGCCCCGACGCGCCGGGACGGGGGGCTCGGGGGTGATGGCTGCCGCGTTGGCGAGGCCGAGGGACGCGAGACCGAGGATAAGACCCTTCATCGTTGCGGGCGGATTGAGATGTCGGTGAAGAAGAAACTTGAACCGTGAGACTCCGCCATCTTTGCGAACGAACTGGCGCCGGGCTTTTATTAAACAGCCCAGAGTCTATCGCGGTCCATCATTGCCGAGCCTTTTTAATATACGGGGACATAGTCGTATCCACTATGCTCGTATTGCTGGTGTTTCCGCCACGGCCGCCCCACGATTGGCTCATTTCGCCGGTTCATGCGACTCTTTCGAGTTGCCACGCCCGGAAGTCCCTGTCGAAATGTCGGTGCGCTCCCGGCACTAGTAGTTGATCACCATCCTTTGCGGAGCATCAGCGTTACCTTCCTTGTTAAGCATAACCTATCTCGTTCCGAAGATGACGTAGCTTTCGATGAATACCGAGGATTTCGAGTTGAATCTATCTGTACTAAGTATAATCGTGGGACTAGCCAGTTTCGGAGAAGAGATGCAAGGATTTCTTCCCAGGATCAACTTTCACCACTGACTCGATGAAGAATGGAGGAAACGACTTTGAGATACAACTCGCAGGTTGGTCCTCGCGAACTAGACCCGCCCAAGGTTCCTCGGTCCACTGGGCCCTTCTTCCAAGCCGTTACCTCTGGGAGCCCCAGGTCGCCAACACCAGTAAGGTCGCATGAACGAGGTGCTCTTGTCTCCGTGCTGAAGAATGTCGGCCGCATGCTGCGAGTAGAGTAAGCGACCGTTGTCAATAGCCCAAATCCCAGAAGTTGACTTACCTCGCCAAGAACAGGAAGGAACTTCGCGCCATGTCCGCTCCCTCCAGTGCAGACAAAGAGCGAGTTGTCAGTGTAATGTGGGACGTGGTCAATCTGTGGGCAACTGAATTAGACACCTCCATTTGCCAACATCACAAAGTCAAAACCTTACCACGAAAGAGTCGTCCAGGGAGTCGGTGTACCAACACAGTTTCGTGGTGTGGAACTCGCTGCCCTCGAAGTCCGGTAGGAATCTAGAGACAAACGGTTCGATGGCCTCTTTGGCCCGTTCAGGGACCACGCGAGAGTCCTCCGGGGACAGCGGAACGGACCACTGGCCGTCCTGGGCGAATCCGGCTTCAGCTGGTGCGGGTTTGAAGTTGGTAAACTGTCATGCGTCTTTCGTTAGCCAGGTTTCTCTGAGTCGAGTCGATGGCCGGAGGCTGTTTCTTACCTTGACCCCTCGATATCCTATCTTGACGAGCCCTTCCGAAGTCCGGGGAAACACGTAGATGCTACCGATGTCCTTGCCGTCTGCGGTGCGTGCCGCGCTCTTCCATGTGAGCACGGGAAAGCGCTCGGGGGAGTACTTGTCCCACAGAGCCGTTTCGCTTCTGTCGATCTTGAAAGTCACCAAGCTTCCCGCCGAGGACTCGACGTGGTAGGCCAAGTCTGGCAGCACCTGTGTCGAGAATGACCCAGCTAGGAAAACAGTCAGAACCCTAAAGTCTAGAGAGACGGGACGTGGAGTGAATTCTCATGGAACTTCTTACCCGCAATCACCACAACGTCTGCCGCATGTGACAGCCCATCCTTCGACTTCACTCCAACAGCCTTCTTTCGGGAGGAATCCGGCCCCTCCTGCTCGAGAAGCCCATCGAAAGCGCCCTTCTCAGGTCCGAAGTGAAACACCACCCCTTGACGAACAGCAAGCTTATAAAAGTATGCGCAAGCCTCGCTGCACCTCGTGAACCCGGCCAGCGAGTCCAGAACCGCCTCGAAGGCGCCTACCTCGCCCGAAATCGCAAAGTCGAACATCTTGGCCCCCCACCCTTGCGCACCCGCGCGTTCCCGATCGCCGGCGTCACTTTTCACGAATTGCGTCTCCCTAAGCCCGTCACGCGTAAAGTTGTCCAAGGTCTCGCGCTCCAGATCGTCGAGGTCCGGCCCGGGCTGAACCCGGAGCATGCCGCATGGGGAGAAGAGCTCCGACCGGTCTGCTGGGTTTTCCTCTCGGAGTCGGGCTGAGTTGATAGCCTCCCATGCTTTGCGGCTTTCAAGGGCTAGGCGTTGGTAGTGGATGTTGGCTCCGTAGGATGCTCGGAACTAGGCTTTGTGTTAGTCGACTGTTCAGGAACTGGCGGATGCAGGTCAAACGAAATGTACAATCTTGTTGTGATCTACGGACGCGGCTTGAGTGCTGTGCGGAGCGTCAGGAGAGTATCCTGTCTCGTCATATCGATGCCGGTCAAAGACGTCAACTCGGTGTCCTGGTGGTAATGCATTCAGTCGGGCCCCTCTGTTGATGGTCAGGGAAACCAATCTCACGTACCCCTTTTGCTCAGAGCAACGGCCAAAGAAAGGCCGAATATCCCAGCTGCACGACAAGTCAGTCAGCCATATCAGCTTTTTGCAGCGAAACTTTCTTCCTCACCTCCGACAATGGCGATCGACTTTGGCTCAGACATGGTCCAGTAACGATTTTCAATGCGAGCGACAGTACTTGGCTTGACTGTAAAGCACTTGTTCTAACCCGCGCCGGATATAATCGAACCTCGGGAAGCTAAAGGCGGGGGAAGATAACCACCAACGTCTTAGTCAGTTGTAAGCTCCGAGATCGCAGATCGGCATGGGAATCCTATCTGGAGCGACGGTGATAAACCGGGGAATCGGCACGTCTTTCGCCATCGTTTGATAGTTGCACGTCATCCGCAAATTCGAGCCGAATCAGTGCTTTGTTTTGTAAAGTAGAGCATTTACATCGCACGTTTTCCGTCGATTGTATTCCTTCATCATTCTCTTTTTACTCCATGTACTCGACAGTGTCCTCGAACCCCAAATTTCAGTCGTTTCTCGCTCGCTATCCGATGCAAGTATGCGAAAGCATCCGCACAGCGCCTACTAGAAGTCTACGACGAGCGAAACCAGGGCCGACCCACGGTCTTGGCCACATCCCGTCCAAGCAATCGATGAATCTGAATACCGGGGTGGTAGTTATTCCACCAGAGGCAACTCAGCCCATCCTCGTTTGTGCAAGTCGCGTCGGGCGCGCCGTACGCCTGCGGGTTGTTCAGCGCCGTCTCGTACGCCTCTGTAGTGCGGACGAGCCAAACGCGGCTGCCGCGATGGGACTTCTCGAACTTGAATGCATTCTCCTCCAGGATCTGGTTGTACAGGTCCACGGCAGCGGCGAGCTTCGCGTTGCTCTCCGAGCCTTTCTCGAGCATTAGGGGGGTGAGCTGTTGGGCTATCGGCGGCACATTAGCTGATTTCATCTCCTACCAGGCGCGCATCCAGTCGTGCCAGAATAGCAAACACCAGACTTACGAGCACATGTGAGAAGGACGAAGTTCCTAGCCCCGGCGTCGTACAAACGCTGAACCTGCTCAAAGTACCGAGCCGAGACTTTCGGGTAGAGAGATAGCGTGTCGTTGCGGGCGTACGACTCCCCGACGTCGTTGTTCGCGATCCACACACCAACGAGGACGTCCTTCCACGAGACCCACGGGGTCTTCCCACGGACGTAGGCACCGTAGAAGTTGTCAACCTGGTCCACGAACGTGGCGATTCCTTCCCTGTACGTAGGGATGAGCGTGATGTCCGTGGTGGCACCCCCAACGGCCAGGTTGTAAGATAGGATCGTCGTCTGGTTGAACTCGGTGATATCGAAGCCGAGCCAGTTCAGACCGCCACTGGTGGTCCAACCGGGAAGAGAGGGGTTCCCGATTGGGTTGGTTGTCGATGGAGCGGTGCCATTGACGGTGAAACCTGTCTGTGTTGTGGAACTCCCGCTGGTAGGTATGTTAGTCCTTGCCAAGTTCGGTTGATAAATCCCGCCTGGGCTTGTGAATTGAGCAAGATTTGAAAGGTTTGCTTCACTTACAAGGTGACAAAGTGTTTCAAGCCACGATAGGGGGCTGACCGGTCCGGAGTTGGAGACGAGGCGGCTCCCGCTGCAAGGAGCGCAGCCAGCAGAAGAGAGCAGGCTTGGCTTAACATTTCGCGACGGATTCAAGTGACTTTAGCTCAAAACTAGAGATTGAAGTGGCTTCTCTCGTTTGCCATCTCTATTAACTCGGAGTTGCTGCCCTGCTTTATATACTCAGTCCCTTAGTGCACACATGCAAGTACTCGACGATTCCTTCAGAAGCCCCCACACCCAAGTCCACGTAGGATGATCTGCGCTCTGGGACCAATTTCAAAGTCTACCTGCTTCGATCATGGGAAATGAGCATATCCCCAGGCGCAGATCCTCCACTCCCCCCACGTCTTTCGACACTTGCGAGTGCCGTGATCCGGGGTCGTCCAATGGCAAGGTAGACTATGTCCATTTCGGGGTCTGAGCCGACCTTGCACTAGTTTCCTCTTCGTTGAGCTGGGGTAAACGGCGGAGCGAACAGGCCCTTCTCCTCGATTCGGCGAGTGCGAATCCTTTTCGGAGTCCAGAAGTAGGTTCCGAGAGTGCGAATGTTTATGACGTGCATGGAACGATGTGACAGTGGCCCAAGCCTGCGGGACATAAATCTGCATATCCTCAACCCGAGCTCTTCGCAATGACTCGGGTTTCTGTGCCTCCTGGGTTTCTCGTGATGAATCTCCCCACCACCGCGTGCTGTTCGCGAGGAGGTGAGCCATTCTCACTACCGCCTGGTCCCATTTTGTCTGTTTACCCCGCTTGCTCAACACTGAGGATGTTCCAAGTCCAGCAACCCCGCCTCCCAGCGGACGTCGAGATCTGATGTGGCTTCGGGCCATCTCCGGCCGCATTACCGACTACGACGTTGTTCCCTAAACTTAGCAGTCATTGAGATGGACGGGCTTTTGAAAAACCGAGTCGTGCACGTCCAGTATTCAGAGACCATGGCCGAGACGGACGATTGGTACGCCGGTTTCTGTATGAGCCATGGACCATTTTGCCACCCAAAGTCACGGAAGGAAATTTGAAAAGTGCCTGAAAAGACCATATTGTGCATAAAGCAGACCCGATGATATTGCCTTGCTACAGAAAATTCAATTGCGTTTATCGCGCGTCCTTAAACAGTGGACCAAATTGCGCCTCCCTGATTGCTTCTAGGGTGAACACCAGACAAGAATCTTAACATTTTTTAACCATGGCCGGAAAAGGACATGCCCACAGACGCTCTCAAAGTGCAAGGGGTAAAATGGGAACACGATTTCTTCTTAGTACAAGCCGACGAGGATGTCACCGCGTACGCGGGCCGTCACGTGGACCTCGGCCTCGAGGTCAAGCTTGATGCCAACCATGAGGGCGGCCTTGGTCAGCTGACCCTTGTCGTCAACGGGACCCTTGAGCAGGTTGCCTAAGCCGTTACGTTAGCACACCAGAAGCACGTCGACGGGTTATATGTGGATGTACTCACCGACAGGGCCGTTGGCATTGCCGGAAAGGTTGGGCATGGGGACAGGCAGGCCTGGGGCGCCCATGTTCGGCCTCAGCTGGCCGTTGTTGGGAGCGTAGGAGGTAGGGTAGGCGGGAGCGCGCTGCTGCTGCTGAGTGTCCTCGGACTTGTTGCTGGTGGCGCTGAACAAGGGACGGGTGAGCTATTGATACGAAGGTTTGGATATGAGGGAGGCGTGGCGTGAAACTTACGGAGAAGACATTGTGGTGAGATATTTGACGACTTGGTCTTGGAGGGAGGTTTGTAATTCTTCGGGCGAACTGATTTCTTGGAGCTCTTCGGGATTCAGAAGACCTCGTTCAAGAAGGAATTTCTTGGATGGCGACTTGGGAGACGGTTTGGGGCTGTCGGCTTGAGGAACCTCGAGGACCTTGGTGGTGATGGCGGTGTTGTTGGCTTCGAGAATGGACGAGAGGGAGCGTTGGGTTGAGTGGCGACGTCGATCTACCGGAGGCTCGGAGTCTTGGGGGAGTGAAGAAGCACGAGAGCGGTTTGCGGCAGCGGGGGGGAAGTTGAGGTTATTATTGTCCGTAGACACGCGGATGGGAAGCTTGAACGAGAGGGATCGTCTGAGAGCTCCTGGCGCGGCAGAGGTGTCCTCGAAATTCGGAGGAGTAGTCGAGGTCGGGGTCTGAGCCTGGGATGGGGACGGTTTGGCAGGGGTGGCGGCGGTATTATCGGCAAGGATCGATGCAGCTGATGCAGACAGGCGCTTTGACGACGTGCTAGAAGCTCGAGGTGCGTGGCCGAGTCTCTTGGGTGTTGGTTGCTGCTGTTGAGGAGCCTCGAACTTGGAAGATATCGTGGCGATCTGGGAACCTGTTCCCGCTGACCTTCGTCTGTTTTGTGTGTCGATGGGTTTGAGTTGTCGAGGTAGTGGTTGTGGTTGTTCTGGTTGTGAGTCGGCCTGCTGAGCCATTGTCGGACCGGAGGGGGGAGCACGAGGAGCTTTAAGCTTCCGACGAGTCTCGAGGGCGGCCGAAAAGAAACCCGGTATAACTATCTGATGCTATCGACCCTCCCTTCCTCCTTCCATCCTAGACGCACTTGCAACGTCGAGCAGAGGCCGTCCCCAGAGCAGACGACCGTCGTCTGATGTTGAAACCAGCCGCCCGGATCGAAATTCGGCGGGCGCGTGTTTTGTCACCGCTGGCCAGAACGCGCCGGCCGACGTTCCTCGCTCATGCGGAAGGGTGGTCGCGTTTCCAGAGCATCTAAAAGAAAGAAGCGGCGGCTCGCGGGTGGTACGATTCGGGTCTGTCGATAGGACGTTTTCTGGTCACATCGGGGCTCGTCTGCGTCTCAGAATTGACCTTTGGGCGGCGCGGCAGGGGTCCTGTGTCCGCCATACCCATGCAAGCGACCCTTATGCCGGGGGATTTCTTCGATCAGGGGTCCCACCGAGAGGGATCTGCAGCATGGGATTTCCCATTTGTCAAAGGTCAAAGAGCGGAGGATAAGGCCATCGGAATTTGGATCCTCTCTTCTTTGCTCGAGATGCCTGCCGGGGAGGTCCACATAACATCAGTCGATAATCTTCACTCCCATCGACCGTCTCTTCTGATCTTGAGTTTCACACAGCATTGAAACAATTCAAGCGACTCCCCTGACTTGCAGAATCCACCCCCCGAAACCGTCGCTACCGCGCAATCCCTAATCCCTATCGCCACGTCGTTCGACTTCAATTGCGAAGACCCTTACAGTTCCAATCTGCAGAAAGCTTCTCAGGGCAGAAGAGACACGTTGCTCGACACGAACCATCGACCGAAAAAGAGAGACTGAACTCCTTTCTCGTGTCTGCCGGCCCATGCCCGGTCGCATTGATTTCAGGTCCCCATTGAAAGCTGTCGTGGGCAGTTCTATCCTGCCCTCCGCCATCCCGACTCGTACCATCCGGCCTACACCTTGCACATCATCGACCCAAGACAAGACGTGGACATGGTTCTCTCGCTCCTCATCAGCTTCGGAACCGTCGTCGGGGCCCACGAGGGCATCAAGGCCTCGCAGGCCAAGGCCCGGAAGGAGGAGCACCGGAGCCGGAAGAACAATCTGGTCGTCCACTGCCCCAAGTCCTCCCAGTACAGCCTTTACCTCGAGAACCGCCGCGTGGTGCTTTCGGGCGATAGAGTGAGTTCACTGCGCCCACATGCGAGTTTGACAGACGAACTGACAACGCACCGCAGCTCTATATCGACACGGGGACCGCCCATGACGTCCCCTTCGGCCATCCCTTCGAGGGCTACTACCTTCCCTACCCGGACTGCCCCTACGGCGGCCTGGTCACGACTATTACCCACGAGGCCCCCATCATGAACTGGGTCTTCGTCTGTCCGGTCACCTACCAGCTCAAGTTCGGCGTCCGCGCCGTCGCAGACTACCACCTCACAGGTCCCTTCGACTGCACGCGCCAGGACCGTCGGCTTACATTTGGCGGCTGGGAGGGCTTCTGCGCTGTCCTCGAGGACACGGGAGTGTGGGGTTTGTACTTTGACATCGACGGCGACGGTATGCGGAAGAAGTTTGGCCAGGAAGGCCGCGTGGTCATTGAGATTGATCTCTCGAGACGAGAGCTGCGTGAGCCGAAGCCTCAGATCATCGTCGAACCTCCACCGGAAGAGGCGACGGCAGCGCAGCAGGAGGTACCGAAGTCCGAGCAGCAGGGACAGAGTCAAGATCCCCAGCTTGGGGCAGATGAAGCTGCTTCAAGCCAGCTCGAGAGTTCTACCACGAAGGAGGACGAGGTCGGCGAGTTTACGCTCCAAGAGCTGAGGAAAAGGGTAGCAGCGCCTGACAAGGCTGAAGAGCTACAAGTAAAGTTTGATGACTTGCGGGTGCAGTCGCCGAAGATGGCACCATCAGTGACGAGCAGCGAGGGATCTCGCAGGAGAGGCAGAAGGCGGAGCCGGAATAACAAAAAGTACAAGAGCCCGAGCGTAGAGAATTCGGAAGAGGACGAGGCGGCCAGATTAAGTAAATAGTGTGTCGACTTGAGATGTTGCTGCGGTAAAAGGGTATCAACGGCATGGCCTTCGGGAGTAGGTATGGGCATTAGGGTTGATCGAGCAGGGGAGCATTCTGAGCTGAAGAACCTGTGTTTGATGACACTGTAAGATATCGTAATTATAGTTGCATTCCCTTTGCACGTGCTCCTGTCCCTCCAATGTTTCTTGAAACGGCGCATCTGCCTACAGCTTGCCCTTCTGCCCGAGTGAGTTGTGACGGCCACCCCTGGCCAGATCGGTGGAAAGGGTAGTTGAACAGGGGTTGCCGGCCAGTTCGCGTAACGCCGTCCGCGTGGTTCAAAGGGTAACTAGCGTATCCGATGAGACGGGAACATGTTTCCAACAGGGGCTACTCGCGCGTAAGGCATTGTCATCGTCTGGCCTGGATCCACGAGGCCGGCCAACATGGACCCTTGTTTTGGCGGCGGGCCGGGTTACCTTCCGGGCCTTAACGGTCAGAAGCCCGCTGTATGCTTCCAATGGTTTTGATGTCTGAACCTGTTGTGTATAGTCTGGCAGGTCAAAACTGCAACAGCAACATCTATATGTGTTTATGAGATGTTACTAAGTGGGGAATGTGCGTGTGTATCCCTGCAACTTCTGATCATATTTCACGGATGAAGCGGCCGATGCACTCTCAACCCAGGCACAAAGATTCCGGTGCTCCTGATGCTCTGAGGGTAAAAGGAAATAAAGATCATACTGTTTGGGAAGGCCAAATACTCGACCATCTTGGACATTGTGTGAATAGAGTTCAGCTGAAGGCGAAAGCTATTGTCCATATAAGAGTTGACAACTCTCGATGGTAAGTCTAGAAACTCAAGTCAACAACAACTGATTCCGAACACATTCTTACAACTACTCTACTCTCCAACACACAAAATTACAACAGAAAGCCTCGAAAACAGCAACTCGGTAAGCAAGCCCGCATACTTCCAGTCACGATTTTGACTCTCAAAGCAGCGATCACAGTTAGAACTATACTAGACGGTAACACAAGAAAGCAATCTTGATCTCCAACCCCTCCCACCGCAACAATGCCTAGAAATACCGCCGCCTTCCGCGTCATACGCGCTCGCCAGCTCCTGCGCTTCACGTTAAACCTGGCGGAGCACGACCCGCAAAACGAGCTTCTCCGTCTCGTCTCGGGTGACGACATGCGGTACGCAGAATGGATGAACGACATGCACGCGATGGGCGAGGACGAGGAGCGCTGGCCAGAGACGTGGGAGCAGCCCGGCGGCTCCTCGTTCAAGGTGTTCCTGCACCGGCACTTCCGCGGCTGGGCCGCCTCGAAGCGCGCGCAGGGCGAGTACGATGGGCCTGCCAAGGGGACTAGATCGCAGGTTGCTGCGCGACGTGCCGCGATGAAGAAGTAGCCGCGCGGCGGATGGAGGGACTTTGGGGTGCTGCTAGTTTTGATCACTGGCAAACGGTCACCGGTGTCTTGCGTATTCTTCGTTGAGAGCTGATCTCCCGCTGTTAGTTTCAGGTGAATTCAAGAGTTGCGTTGAAGCATGATTCTATTGTACTGGTAATTGCGTGATAGTCAACTAGTCCCTTTAATCGGAACCTTTTTATGCGTCGACATTCGATGCTGGCCAGCAGCATCCAAAGTACATGAACTTTTAACCAACTCCACCACCCAGCCCCGAAAGAAAAAGGAAAAGTCGTGATGGTAATCCCCCATTCACAGAGAATCGAACGCGCGCCTCACGCTCTCGATGCCCACCCCAGCAGTCAAACACAGCGCGAGCAAGATCCGCGCCTTCTGCGGATTCAAGTCGGCCCCCGCGACGATCCCGATCCGGCGGTGCTTGAGACTATCAACGACCCTCCCATCCCCAAGCCGGGACGACTGAACAACACAGACAGCCGGGTCGTCCGGGTCTCCCCCAATAGCCTTCTCGAACGCCGCGATCTCGGCCGGGCTACCCAGGCCCGGACCGAAACCAGCAGAGACGATACCCGCCGCCCCCGCGGCCACAAACGCATCGACCGCGGCCCCGTCGGCGTCGATGTAGCTGTACACGACGTCGACGCGCTTCAACCGCAGCAGGAGATCCGGCTCGAAGCGCAAGCCGGCGTCGACGGGGCGCCAGGGCCGCGCGTGGATGCGCACCCGGCCGCCGCCGTCGACGCGCCCGAAAGGTCCCACCGAGGGCGACCGGAAGGCGCCCAGCGCGAGGGTGTGCGTCTTGGTTACAGTGCGGGGGGAGTGCAGCTCGTGGTCGGCTACGACGACGACCCCCGGGTTGTCGGACGGGTTGCGGGCGAAGTACGCCGCGGCGTGGCAGGCGGCGAGCAGATTCGCAGCAGCGTCCGAGGAGACGCCATTAAGCGGCCTCATGGATCCCGTAACGACGACGGGGATTGTAGGCGGGAGGACGAGCGACAAAGCCCAGGCGGTCTCCTCGAGACTGGCAGTCCCGTGACCAATGACAATACCGTCCGGCGCGGCGCGGTCGCGGGCGAGCTTGACGCACAGCGAGGCGAGGTCGTGCCAGTGGCCCGGGGACAGCGCGGTGCTGTCGAGCGGTGGCGCCCAGGGGACGGCGCGGACGTCGTAGAGGCGGTCGACGCCCGTCTCGCGGACGACGCGGGAGCCGTCGACCCAGTGCTCGTTGGCGTTGTAGTCCTCCAGGTCGAACTCGTCGCCGCTCCAGGAGCCCATGGTGCCGCCCGTGCCAATGAAGGCGATCCGACCCAGTTTGTTCGACGCTGGGGGCGGTGCGGTCTTGGAGTCTTGCGGAGGGGTTGTCGGGGGCGTCGAGGGGTATGGAGAGGGGAAGTGAGCTTCTTGAGGCTCGTAGGGGGTTGCGAGGGGCGGCATCGCGGTGATGCTGTGTCGTTCTTGTGTTCGGAGCTGCATGTTGTGTGATATGTCTCAAGCAGTGGTGGGATTGACAAGGCGGTGCCGTGAGAGGAGTGATTGATCTAGATGCGTATTTCTATGCTCAGAGCTCAAGGCCAACCAAAGAGTCCGTCCTCGTGGATATCTTATCAATAGGGGCTTGCAAAACGTCCTCGATATACAATAGAAACAACACCCGCATGGAGCCAATGCTCGAAATCCACGAATCGATCTTGTGACTAGAAACCGGCCCGGAGCCGCGAACGCGCAGTGACGTCGGTCAAGGAAGGGCCGACTTACGCGGTCTATTTCCAGACCGGTCAAGTCAGCTATTTGCTACCCCGAGGTTTGTGTCATCCGGAACGTGGGAAAGGGCCCGGTTGACGGGTCGGCACGGGCGTCACGGGCAATTGAGCTGTCAACTGGTTGCAAACATGGTGTTGTGAAACAAACAGTTTCAACCCAGATGCTGGTCGTCGGCGACAGCGATGGGGCCAAGACTCCAAGGCGAGGATGTTGCTGCTTGTCACGCCTAGAAACACCACTGACGCCGATAGTTTTCACAATGAATACCAATGCTGGCGGTGGCAGAATCAAAGTGATCTGACGAGAACAAAAAAAAACATTCGTGATTCGTAGACAAACTACCTGGCCAGCCCTCATCTGGACAAGACCTACAGGGTCAAGACGAGGGAAAACATACTTTCCCAGCCTGTCGATCGAAAACAATCTCTCCTTCCTTTTCTTTCTCAAACCCGAGGAGGCAAAAATACGGCCAAAGACAACGCATTCTCCCGCCCAGAAACGCCCGAAAAACACTTCGCACCTCACTCCTCCTTCTCCTCCTCGTCATCGTCGTACCTCCCAAGCCTCCCCAGCGGACTAACCATAAACACGTCCTCCCACCTCCCGCTCGCGGCCTTGCCGTCCCAGTTGCCCCCGCTGTACAGCGGCAGGCGCAGCTTCCCCGAGCAGTGCTCGTCGATGAAGCGGCACACCTTCTGCATGTCGCCGACGGTGAAGTCGTCCATGAACCAGAGCATCGTGCGCGGCACGTCGGCGGGGCTGAGGCGGCGGGTCGTCGTCGTTGCTTCGCTCGCGCTCGCGCTGGCGCTCGGCGCGGCGGAGGAGGCGCGCGAGCTCTTGCGGCGCTGCTGCGGGCGGGCGGGCGAGGAGGCTACGACGGTGGTGGTGGTCGTCGTCGTGGTCGAGACGACGTCCTCGGCGGGAGGGGGGATCTTGGACTGCCGCCGCGTGGATTTGGGGGTCGCCTGCGGGGCTGGGGCGTCGGGCAGCTCGGAGTGTCTGCGCTTCGTTGCTGAGGGCTTTGTTGCGGGGGTTTTGGCGGCCGCGGTGGGGGTGGATTCGTATCGCGAGGCTGTGGGTGTGATGCAGTTAGTATCCATCTTGCGTCGATTAGAGATGGCAGAAGCGATGTTGAGTACTCACAGCGTCTGCGCTTGTCGCTGACCGGCTCCGCCTCCCCAACAAGACTCTCGCGCTTGCGCTTCGCACTCTTCACCGGGGCAGGCGTCGCAACCGCCTCAGCAGCCGCCGGCTTCTCCTTCTCCTTCTCCTTATCGCCCTTCTCCTCCTTCCCAGCCTCTGGCGCGGCCAGCGGCCCAAGCAGCGCAGCCCTGGCCCCCTCGTCCTCGACGTATTTGATGTAATCGACGACGACGTCGGGCGCGTCGTGCCTCAGCTTGCTCGCGGGCTCCCACGACACGTCCTCCCCGGCGGCCGAGTACCCCAGCCACTGCACGAGAACCTGCCACTGGCCGCGCACGCGGCGGTGGCGGAGGATGCGGAACGGGTGGTACAGCTCGCCGATGCCCAGGACGTCCTGGCGCGTCTTGCCGTCGAACGAGTCCCAGTAGGACTGCAGCAGCTCCGGGCGGAACTCCTGCGCGTCCCACTCCGATATCTGGTGCTCCTTGTTGGCCGCGAGGGAGACGGTGAGGGTCACGAGGCGGGTCTGCGGGTCGAGGGAGTGGTTGACTATCTTCTTGATCGAGCCGTAGGGGAAGTCTGCGCGCGGTTTGGGGCAATTTGTTAGCGCTGACGCATTTGCATTGTGGTGATGGTTGGTGGTGGGGGGAGGTGACGTCGAGCAGTGTGCATACCTTGCTCTGAAGCCTTCTTGGGCAGTCTTCCTCGAGGCATATTGGGCGATTAAAATATTATTTAATTTTCTCTATGTTGGTCTGCGGGAAAATTGGCAAGGCGCTGGCTAGTCGTGGTGGTGCGGCGTGTCGGGCTGCTCTGGAAGCTGTAAGTTGTTGAAGCTGTCGCGCTTTGCAAGACGCGGTCGCGTCGACCATTGTTTTATTTTTATTTTAGTTCCTTCCCTCCATGGCCCGCGGAGCGGAGGCCCGGCTCCGATGTGGGGGCTGTCAAAAAATTGGAGACCGGGCCGTGGCTGCTTGCTAAGCCTCCGGAAGGGGTCCGATAGGGTAACAAGGTAATTACCTAGATACAGTGCACCTTGGGTCTGCCCCAGGGCCCAGGACGACGTCGTTTGATATACGTGGTGGAGATATCTGGGGGTTTCCGTCACAGAGTTGGGGATCCATGCCTCATCCGATGCACTGATACCAAACGAAGCGTTCAGACTGGCTTCTTGCAATGGTCCCTTTCTAGATTTTCTTTGTTCGGTTGACGGAATGTTCTCAGTGTCGCGTGACCAGCAGCGCGAAGGATTTGCGTCTAGCAAACCACTGGAATGTGCCGGATCAACCCCACGTCTCGTCGTGTCTACTGGCCAGCCACTCCCGCGTCTCGGCTCGGCATTTTTCGACACGACACTCGTAGCCGTGTTTGCGATAACGTACATCCGATTGAGCCTGGGATTTCGTGGCGCCGAACGGAATTGCGATGCAGGGGTCCGGAACGTCGAGTGACGAAGCGGGATCAGGTGCTGCTGTCGCCCGGCGACCTCATCCACTAAACGGACATACCATCCGCTGTTTCGTTCAAACTTGGGTCCCGGTTATCTTCCGCCCTCGATGGCGGGAGACCTCTATGTCTATTGTCTTTGCAGAATCTATGGTCTAGTTCTAGCGTTTGTCTAATGCATCGTCGTATCTCGTGTCTCGTATGTCCGTCCCCTCTTCTATGTCTCGTATTATGCCCATCCGATGCGGAGCAGCTTGTAGCCGCTCTCGTCGCCCCTTCCGACCTCTTTACGCTTCTCAATTATCTCGTTATCCAAGATTGTGAGCTGCTTCCCTTCCTTTCCGCGCGGCCGGTCCTCCGCCGCGAAGGCGGCCTCGACGCTGTCGCTCACTCCGTTGAATCTGCCATTCCGGCGCACTGTAACGAGAAGCCAAAACACGCCCCCCGGCGCGAGTAGCCGTGTCGCGCAGTCCCGGAGCCAGGTTGCGTGCTCTGCTGCGTAGATGACGTCCGTGGCGATGAGCATCGGCGCGGGGACGTCCAGCGGCGCCTCGAGCACGGGTGCGGACCAGTCGAGCACCGCCGTCTTGATGGGGTCCGCCTCGGAAAAGTTGAACTCGACGTTGGTCCGCAGGTTGGCCATGACGGCTGGGTGGTAATCCGTAGCGACGACTGTAGCGTTCGGCGCGCCCAGGTGCGGCAGCATCTTGCCCAGTGCCAGGCTGACGAGTCCCGTGCCGGCGCCTAACTCGATGATGCGTGGCGAGGAACCGCGGTCGGGCTGGCTCAGGCTGAAGCGTGCTGGATCGGCGCACATGAGGTCCGAGAGGACGATGGAAGCGCCCCAGCTCTGGAGACCGACGTCGTCCGGATCGGCGGAGTTGGTCCCCGCGAGGCGGTCGTTGAGGCGGACGGCGACGGGAACGCGGCTGCCTGTAGGGAGAGCGAGCTCGAAGGCGAAGTCGCGGGAGTAGTCTTGGTCATCCTCCTCTTCATCGTCATCGTCCCCGGGAGGAGGGGCGAAGAAGGACTCCAGCACGCAGGAGGCCTGATCCAGGGCGAGCTGGCATGCGTCCTCGCTCTCAAAGCACGACAGGGTCTCGGCGCGGGCGATGAACCCGGTCAGCCATCGCTCGGCGAAGTTGCGCTCGAAGGCGTCGGCGCGGAGGGCGGCGAGGTGGTGGTCTACGCCGTCGACCTCCTCATGATCGTCGCCCGTCTCGGAGACGTAACCAGAGTCGACAACCTGAGCAGCATGGTGGGCGGCCTTGTGGTCAGGGTTCAGCTGGAAGGCGACGGAGACGGGCAGCGGGCAGTAGATGCTCGACAAGCCTTGAAGGGCGGCTATGATGTCGGCCTCGGTGAGCTGCTCGAGGGACCGCAAGGGCGGCAAGCTGCTCGACGGCGGCAGCGGATGGGCTGCCGATCTCATTTGAGGCCGTTCTTCCGGTCGCTATCGCGCTCTCTCCGCGTCTTCTCGCCGTGTGGACCTGGGCGGTGGTGGGGTTGACGTTGAGAAGGAGCGAAACCGGAGTAGAGGGGTCGGGAGAAGGAGTGGAAGATGTTGCCGCTCGTAAAAGAAAGAAAAAAAGGACAAGGGCAGAGCTAGAACAAAGGGTCCATATCTGCCGCTAAATGAACAATGGCAAGCGTCGCGGCCGTTGGGCGCTGCCGAAACAGGGCGAAAGATAACGCCCAGACATCGGGATTCGGGGGGGTGTGGTGGCGGATGACCCGCTTTCCTAAATGAGCGTGGAGCGAGGGCATCGTGAAAATTTTTGGTTGCCCTATCCCTTTTCCATGGGCCGTGCACCTGGTTGCTGTCTCCATTCTCTGTTGGTCATCTTGATTTACCCCAGATAATGACTAACCAAGACCATTTTGCCCCGCTGGAGAATCATCTTCAGTGTTGTAACTCTGCCATGATCCATCGCCGCTTCTTCTCTTGGATCTTACTTGGCCTTGGTAGTAAGTACCTTAGGTGTGGTGAGGAAGGAACGGGCTTAAGCTTCCAGAAGGCTGGAACCCCCAAGCTCAGTGCACTGGAGGCTATCCCTACAGCACGTGTCAGGGGCAAATGCCAGATTGGCTGCTGCATTATCTCAGATAAGCTTATCGATAAGTGACCACTGCGCATCGCCCGGCCCAGACCACACGCCTCTCAAAGAAAGCACACTGCATTGTCCATGTTTTGTATTTTCGGTTATATTTGTGCCGAAGAATTGACCATCTTTCGTCACCAAAAATCTGTCATCAGCGCCAAAAACACGACTCGTTTCTCACCGCCTTCTTTGGTGGAAGCAATGCACTGTCATACTCCGCCATATTTGACCAACATGTGACAAAGTATGACATGACGACTGATTCTTCTCCCAATGACCGCTTACCTAATGGTTTCCTAACAACCAACGCCTCCAAATGCATGCCCTACGTATTACGGTCATCATGTGCCTCCTTGCTCCATTACATCAACCCAATGTCCACCTATGCCATCACCGTCTTGCCGCCGTCCTTGGTCAGCCGAGACCGGACCTTGACCTTCAGCGCCCGGTGAGCAAGCCGCAAAATCGGCGCCTCACGGTCCTTGACCTTGGCCCCGAGTTCAAGTACGGCGCTCGGCGCAAACACAAGCGCCTGGCCCGTGTGCAGCGACACGATTATGGCGAAAAGCTCCAGCACGGCATCCTCGCCCTTGCCGCCGATGGCGATCGGCTTCACGGCCGTGCTCTGCTTGTCCCCGTCCGCGGCGGCCGTGACGGACATGGACGATATGCCCGTCAGGTGGCCCCGCAGCGTGCGCAGCCAATCCGGGGATGTGAACCGGTGCACCACCGTCACGGAGCAGAGATCAAGTAGCTTTGTAGAAACGGTCGGCTCTTGCGTCGATATCAGCACGCGTACGCCCAGGTGCCGCTGCAGCCGGATCGTTTCGAGCAGCGAGTTGGTGAGGGCCTGGCTCTCGGCCGAGTCGCGCATGTACTTGTGAGCCTCGTCCATCGCGACGACACGGCCCACCGAGGACTTCTGCTCAAGGAAGAGCGAGAGGCAGATGTTGAAGAGCGAGCACGCGAGTTCGGCTGTCACGCAAGGGCATGAAAGGTCCACGACCGTGAGTTGGCCAGCCTGTGAACGAGATCGTCAGTCACATCACCCTCGCTCGTAGGGACCGGCGTACCTTTGGCTCCCATCCAACCGTGCTGCCTGCTTTTCCGCCCTTTCCCTTGCCCTTGCCCTCGTTCTCGCCCTTCCCTTCAGCCATAAAGCTTTCGAGCGTGTCTAGGCGCTGACCCAGCGGACCCCTCTGCATCGGAGTAAGGTCCGCCTTGTCCAGGTGCCTCTTGAACGTCTGGTAGCTGAACCCGGACCCGGTTCGCTGCTGCTCTATGCGCATGTCTCTGAGAATGCGATTAACCACGTGAAGGTAGAGGGGCATGCTTCCGCCCTCCGCGATCGCCATCAGGTCGTTCATTCGCCTAGTGTTCAGGTCCTTGTCGGTCAGCCTGAGGGGCTCGATCCTGACGCCGGGGATCCCGCTGTACATTCGCTGTTGAGTTGTCAGCACTGGCTCTAAGTCATCAATCCCCCTGAGGACCTTGAGTTTACATGCCTGGATGGTGCGTATGTTCGTCGGCGCGCACAAGACCCTGACGGACACCTTCTCACTAGATGCGAGAAACGCAGCCTCGCACGGCAAGCCTCCAGAGTCCGAAACGAAGCTATCATAGTGAAAAACGATCCCCGTCAGCGGATTCGGCAGCTGGCCCAGCTTGCTAGGGATCAGACAGTTCTCCAGCAGACAGTTCTCCAGCAGACACGCGAGCGTGTTGCTCTTCCCAGAGCCCTGGCTGCCGCAGATGAAGACGCTCGAGGGGCACGCGACGTTGTGATACAGCCGCCTATTGGCCAGCGACGACGTCCCGTCCTCCACGACGCTGGCGCCGACCGCTCGACGAGCGGCACCGTCAGCAGCGGGCTCGAGAGGATCTCGTCCTGCTGCTGGGTCTGCGGGCTGATTTGCAGGTGTTTCAGCTGCTCCTGGACGATCTCCTTGCTGGATACATGGGCCGGCTTCGGGGCCGAGCCGTCTGGGGTTTTTGGCGCCATTGTTGGGTGTGCTTCCTCTCTCCGAGAGGGCGGGGCCTGTTTGTGGGGGCAGGTGGGTGGACGGCGTCGGAGCAAACTCTGAATTGTGAGGGGAAACGAATGCTAGCGGGAGATGTCGAAGGCGTCGACAAGCTGAGTTGGAAGAGCGCTGGAGTTGCAGGTAGCTATGATCGTCATTTGACGGGTGTCATTGCTGTTATTAGTAGAGAGCACACGGAAAGAAGTGCTGGCTGGGTTGAATCAGAATGTGCTGGCAAACAATTCGCATCGGAAGAATTTCCGGCGGGTCAGAGTCTCTCTGGGATGGCCCTTGTGGTTTCCATGCAGGACTGACCGCCCATCAAGGCCAGCGACTTTTGCTAGGCAGAAACATACAGATGAACAGTCTCTTTGTACTTTCCATAAGTCAGTATAATATTGCCTCTCTCTGTTTCTGTCTCTTCTAACGTCCCCTTTCTCAACATCAGACTCTGTGCTCATCATGTGACGCCCAGTGATCCATTTTCATGCTTTCCCCCGAAGAGATCAGAGTTTAAAAGACAGCAAAAGCCAGGCTGGAGCCGTGGGCAGCTTGACTAGTCCCTGTGGTGTCAATTGCTGTCTCTATGAATCTTTCAGTCATGCAGGTATTCCAGAACATTCCCAAATCTCTTAACTCCTCTAAGTCACAAAAACGCCCAGTGTTAGATTTGAGAAAGAAACCCAAATCACTGCCAACCAAGCGGAAATTAGATCTTGAGAATCACCAGCAAAGATACGCTCTCAAGGTGCTTTGAATGCAAGAAGATCTGCAATGGTTTTAAGCTGAATCAAGGCTGCTGTGTGAGCAAACATCATCGGAGTGGTCAACCGAGGTACCGACTGCTCAATTTCTCACCACTTACCAAATATCATAGCAGTACGAGGATTCAATTTTAGTGATACGATGCGATTTCATATCCGCCGACTACAGCATTTAGACTTGAAGGCAAATTCGCGCTGAACCGCCTTCCACAAGCCCGCTGGTACAATCCCGAATCCATCTGGCGAGTAACTCGGCCGAGAGAGCCGGCACCCCGTCCCCGGAAATCCTGAAGCGGAATTTGGCGTGCATAGAAACGAGACAAGCTCCGAAACGCGTCATCATTACGAAGCCAGTAGTGGAAGTGGACATCACAGGAGTCGTTGTTATATTCCCGGATAAGCCGTCGTCGGTCGACTAAGGCTCATGTCGGGCTTTGCGGTCCGCCAAGAAAATTACAAAACTCTGAAGCTCGGCCACAATTTGGGCCTGAGAAATTGCCCAACGAGGCCGAGCCAAGCTTAACACTTTAAACCGGCGATTGAGCGGGGTTGACTCCGACGGCCAAAGTTAACGACAAGGTGCGCCAAGAGTGCCAAATACTCTCAGGTAGGGAAAGCGAAAGCGGTTGTTCCGGAAACCTTCGACACAACGCTCCCATAAAATTGAGGGGTTGAGTTGGGATTGGGGCTGGGGTTGAGACCAGTCGGAAACTTCCTTTTGTTCCGGTCCATGGATGACTCCGGCTTGGAGCACCGCCTTGCGCGAAGCCTACCATACGATCGGGAAGAGTTAAAAGGCAGCACATTACTAAACATTTTGCTGGAAGATAAGTAGCAACACACCGTTCTCTACATCCCCAGTCTACCATGCGCCCTTCCGCTCTTCTCCCCGCGTTAAGTCTTCTGGCGGCTGCTGCTGCTAAGAAGGTCTCCTACGACGGATACCAGGTCCTCCGCGTCAAGACCGGAGCCAGGCAGGTTGAAGTCGAACAAAAGCTCGTCAAGGTCAAACACGACGAGTGGGACGGCGTGGAGAACAGTCATGTCGACGTCGCCATTGCCCCGGCCCAGCTCCCCGCGTTCCGGGCGCTGGGGCTTGACTACAGCGTGATGCACGAGGATCTGGGCGCCTCGATCGCTGCGGAGTCGGCTGCTCGGCCCGCATGGAAGAGACATATCGACGACATGGCTTGGTATGATGCGTACCACCCGTACGACGAGCACAAGGCGTACATGGAGACCTTACACAGGGCGTTCTCAAACAATTCCGAGATCGTGTCGTCGGGGACGTCTCACGAGGGACGCGATATTTTTGGGATTCACATTTGGGGTGCGGGAGGACCTGGGAAGCCGGCTGTGTTGTGGCATGGGACGGTCCATGCCAGAGAATGGATTTCTGCTCCGGTAAGTGTCTTGCAGTCTGTCGGAAGATGAGCCAAACTGATGCGGAGTGAAACAGGTGGTTGAATATCTCACCCTACAGCTCATCCAGGGATATGGCAAAGAGAATGGGACAACTGGCTTTGTAGACGCCTCCGACATATGGAGTTTCCCGATCGCAAACCCAGACGGTGAGCACACAACCATCCAAATCCCCAAGCAAGACGGACTTCCTAACAGACTTCAGGTTTCGTCCACACCCACACAACCGACCGTCTCTGGCGAAAGAACCGCCAGCCCCCTCCTCCAAACGCCAAAAACTCCTCCTGTTTTGGCCGCGACATCAACCGCAACTGGCCTCACAAGTGGGACGCCAACCCCCTCGGCGCCTCCTCGGACCCCTGCTCCCTGACCTACAAAGGCGAAGCCCCCGCCGACGCTCCGGAGACCAAAGGTTTGCAAGCCATGGTCGACAAGCTGCGCGAAATGCCCGGTGGGATCAAGCTGTACGTCGACTGGCACGCCTACACCCAGATCATCCTCGCGCCCGTGGGATACAACTGCACTCGCTATATTGACACGTTGGGCCAGCACGTCAAGATGGCGCAGCTGGCAGCGGATGCAATCCTCAAGGTCGAGGGGAAGGCATTTGCTTATGGGCCTAGTTGTGCGACGCTGTATTCGACGACGGGGACGGGACTTGATTATGTTTACGAGGTTGGGAGGGCGAAGTGGTCATATCTTGTTGAGTTGCGGGATTTAGGTGAGCATGGGTTTGTGCTGCCTCCGGAACAGATCCGGGGAAGCGTGAAGGAGCAGTGGGAGGGGATGAAGGTCATGCTGGGTCTTTTGGACGAAGTCTTTTTTGATGGGAACGGTCCTTAGGCACTGCAAGATCATTTTCGGAGATTCAGGAGCTGTGATTAGGCCTTGAAATGCCCGAGAACGAATGATCGACAGCCAAGAGGCCGGTACGAAAGGGGCTTTGGAACAGCGCCTCGAAGTGACTAGTGCCTCAGATCCATGGCGAGAAGGAAGATCTCACAACAACAACATGAAGTGCCGTTGTCCTTGTGGGAGACCACTTGACTTGCAACGATGTATGTATGTCATTCGAGGTGGAAGAGAACAATACCTGCAGGAGTGGCTGTTCTACAGGCTGCTTGGAGCGTGAAGCTGATTCCACAGAAAGTCAAGGGGGGCTAGAAAGGAATGAAGAGAAAGCATGTTAAACGTGAAACATCAGACAACATTTGCAACAGAAATCCGTTAAGTCTGAGTTGTAGGCCACGGGCCTAGTGCATTAGTCGGGAGGGTCAACTGTCAGTCGACTTTGAGACTATGGTCTATCCGGAACCTTGAGTTCTCCCGATCATCCGTGATGGCCATGCCCCTCGGGGCTCTCAACCATGATTTGCCGCTTCTTTGCCCAATCCACAATGCGATCGTACTTGGGGCACCTATGCTGAGAGTCAAAGTCGGGTTGGTTGCCCTTGGCTCCGTTGGTGTGAAGGAACGGCGTCACGTCCGCGGCACACATGAGCCGGATGCGAAGAGCTTCGATGCAATGGTCGACGTGCTATCATTGTCAGTACATGTAGGCATCACATCGGAAGAACGAAGAAGAGGAGGGGCGGGGTTGGGAGACAGCAAGCAACATGATAACCAGTGCACTTGAGGGGAATTTGTATTGTCGATGGCGTGATGGAACTGACTCACAGCAACAACAAGATCTGCAGACCCGTGGAACGCGGGATCGCTGCTGTAGTCGAACTCCTCCTTGTGCACGTACTGCCGCACGAGGTTGAGGCAGTGGAGGTTGTGAAAGACTTCAAGACCCGCCAGGAGGTTGCCCGATGCAGTCTTGGCCCAGGGATCGCCCGCTATGCCGTCGGCCGACTTGTTCAGGGCCGGCAGGTAGGAATCCGGCAGGTCGAACGAGCCATCTAGGTAAGATCAGTTTCTCTATTACCTACTCTTCGCGATGGGACAATATAGAACTTACAGTACCACAGCTCCTTCCACTTTGCCTCCAACTCGGGGGTCGGTTTCCCCTTGTACGGGCTCTCCTTCCAGAACGCGTTGTCGAACTGGACGTCCTCGTACTCGAGCACGTCGTGGACCGGCGCTGTTCAAACGGGTCAATATCAATACGACGGTGAGTGAGCGGCTGCGACATACATGGAGCGTTGAGTTTTCTCACGCACTGCTGATCCGTGGGCGGCCGGGGATGCGCATGGATCCACGCGGACAGGCCCAGCATCGCACAGTTAGCAGCGAAAAGCAACGTCGAAAGCTTGCTGCCTTGCAGGGCCCTCGCGCCGCACCCTCTCCCCCGACGGGCGCCCGGCTGGCCTTCTTCGTGCACCGAGAGAAAACCTTCGGTCTCGGCTTCGCCGGCCTCTTTGGCGTAGACGGGCAGAGAGAATCGGCCAGACATTTTGACGACTCTGGGAAGTGACTTGACGAGATCAGCCAGATACCAAATCAAGATGCGAAGACAGGAGCAGATGACACCTGACGGCTTACTACCCTCTTCTTCCAGACCGCGACAAGATAAGGAGATTCAGGAGTCCGGTACGACCCAGTCCCATCGACAGAGACACCGCCCCCTGTGTGACAAGCAAGGGCAACCCGACAGAGCACTGACTCGCCGCCTGGTTGCTTAAAGTTGCGATATGACACGCGCCCGCCTCTATTTGGGAACTGACCAGATTCCGGTCGCGGCTTTCCCGCCTTCTAGCTGTTAAATCCCGGTCGTCTGGTGTTCGTTTAATCTGCAGATTTCCCCATGACTCGGTCCCAATTGCCGGCACCATCCCGCCCCCACCCACCCTCCTTTCTCACCTTCCTCTTTGGTGATCTCTGCCGGCGTCGGAAAGCTTGTTTTAATGAGCAGTTTGCGCGAAGGGGGGCTCTCGATTCCTCGATCGTCTCCAAACTTCTGGGAGAGTCACACCGATTGCGGACCAGAAGGCTTGATTCTCTCGCGAGAAAGCTTGGTCTGTCGGTGCCATGCGGCGAGGTAGGACGACGCGAGATTGCTAAGCTCTCTGCTATGAAGTGTCTCTCAGAGTGTAACCATTTGCAACTAATGTTGTGGCAACAAAGGGTTATCAGCACAGCCCGAAGGCGCAGTAACGGCTCTTGATGACCAATCTCTGGTGATATCTTCGTAGGAAAGGTCTTCCCAGCTTCCACGTGCATCCACGGCGTGTCCACTTGCGTAGGAGAGAACTTCCGTTCCCGAACATCCTGGAGATCCCCGCAACATAAGTTCCTGGAGGCCTATCAGTGGAGTCCCTCGTGCTAATACCGAATATCGGTGAAGACTCGAGAGTCGTCGACGGGCGCCTTTCACGGAACCTCAGTCCGACCACGCAGGCTTCATCTGGAGAAACCCCCAGCTTCCTTTTATGATCTAGCTTGGTTGTGCGAACGGGTTCGAAGCGGGGAGCTATGAGAACTCCCGATCCAAGCTGCGATCTTCCAATCGCTTGGGAGAGGTCCCGGTCTGGTGTATAAAGCGATTTCTTTGCCCCTGTAGTTTGGTCGGATCACGAATACTACATCTCTTCATCATCTAAACAGCAATAATTCACCTCTCATTTCCCCACGAACACCACACCAATCTCACAAGATGAAGGCCTCTACCGTTCTCATCCTCGCCAGCGCTTCCATCGCCGTTGCCGCCCCCACCGGCGCGAAGACGGAGACCGCCGGGGAGGCGAGCATCTCCTTCCTCGAGTCCACGCACTACAAGAAGGAGGCCGCCCCCGAGGCTGAGCCCGCCATCAACTTCCTTGAGTCGGTCCACTACAAGAAGGAGGCTGCTCCCGCAGCTGAGCCCGCCATCAACTTCCTCGAGTCCGTTCACTACAAGCGCAACCCCGAGGCCGAGGCCGAGGCTGAGCCTGCCATCAACTTCCTCGAGTCCGTCCACTACAAGAAGGAGGCCGCTCCCGAGGCCGAGCCTGCCATCAACTTCTTGGAGTCTGTGCACTACAAGAAGGAGGCTGCTCCTGAAGCTGAGCCGGCGATCAACTTTTTGGAGTCCGTTCACTACAAGAAGGAGGCTGCTCCCGAGGCTGCCCCCGAGGCCGAGCCGGCGATCAACTTCCTCGAGTCGGTCCACTACAAGAAGGAGGCTGCCCCTGAGGCTGAGCCGGCTATCGAATTTCTTGAGTCGGTGCACTACTAAGATGGTCATGTGGTGAGAATATGGGCGGGATGGCTTGATTAGCTTCCAACATAGAACGATGGCGGGCGGGCCATAAGGAGCGGGCAAGTCTGGACCAGGTCTACTGTTTCTATCTGATCGCCCGATACATGTAACTATAATTTTTCCATGGCGGCTAATGACTTTGATTCTTCCATCAGTGATGTATTGGTCAGTAAGTTGACCCTCACTGTGTGGGCGCTAAACCATGCCAATGTGACTCCGCTGAAGATGGGCATCGCCAGATATGTTTGCGTGGCTCAAGAGAACATAGCTTTTGATTCTTCAACTGGGGCTGTACAGCCATTCCCTTTCTTGACTCATAAATAGCTTCTTTCCTTTTTTCATAGTGTTCTCGCCCATAGACGGCATCACTGGTACTTGCGTCAGCTGTCCCAGACTCCCGTCTACCTAGCTACGTTGGCATCTGTCGCTCGTGATTACGATCCCTCTAGACAGCCACGGGAACTACCTGGTCGGATTAACGTCAAGAATAGCCTAAACGACAACATTCGCAGCGTTGAAACACATCCCCAGTAACCTCTTCTGTCGAGTTGCGCGCTCCTCACCAGAAAGCCCGACTGCTCGAGATGCAAAGCCTTCACAAGGGGAATCACAACAGCAAGCACGCGACACAAAGGATAACATCACCAAGCACGGGTAGCATCTTTCGTTCCGCGAAAGCCTCAAAACACAGCAACCTCGATTCCCCTGTTCCGGGCAGCCTTGTCTATGTCAAAAACGTCGGTCCCGTCCTTCCAAGCTTCGGTCAGCATTTCGTCGATCATCTTCATAGCGTGGAACGAGTCCTTTTGCAAGAACGACTGCCTGAGATCGTCCAGGAGCTCTTTCCACTCCGGATCCGCCATGAGCAGCGGGACCTCCAGACCGGCAACGACCAGAGGGTAGAGGAGGCCATTCTGCAGGAGGAGATGGTTGTTCGAGGGCAGCTGCACCGCCCGGTGCAGGGCGTACATGGAGGCCATCAGGCGGCACATGACAATCTCCGTCGGCGGTGATAGTTTCATCGACCCGTCGTCGGCCACTTCGACTTCCTTCCCGCCCAGCGCACCCGCAGCTGCCGTCTTCTTCCGCCTCTCCAGCCGTCTCGCTTCCAGCACCGCCGCATACCGCCAACAGTCCCAGAGCACGCACTGCGCGTGTATGCCCATCTCGCCCGGCCACGCCCACAGCCGGGCCTCGATCTCCTCCCGGCTGTCGTCGGCTATGTCGGCCAGGATGTCGAGAAAAGACCGCGGCAGGCCCGAGACGACCTCGACGCCGGGGAGCCGCCCCTCGGGCCAGGTGTCCTGTAGTTGGCGCAGCCGCCGCCAGACGCCCATGCTCGGGGCGACCCGTCCGATGACGGAGGTGTGCATGTCCATGACGGCGAGGACCTCGATCGAGTGCCGCGTGGCGAAGTCGTGGCCTGCGGGAGGGAGGAGGACGGATAGCCTGGTCTCGAGCTGGTAGAGGCCCGAAATGAGCTGGAGGTACATTGTGAAGGGTCGAGCTTGGAGGAGCTGTTTTCTCGGAGTTTGCCCTAAGTCAGCTTATGTCTTTTGAAACGAAGCAACGCCTCGACGTTCCGAAATGCATAGGACCGGGGTTAGAGGAGGGAGCGGGCTTCAACAACTTACGCAGAGGGTGCACAGGAGGATGCCGGCCGCCATGGTTGAGATGTCGCGCAAGTCGTGGCGGCCCTCGAGCTCGGCGCGGAAAGTCTGCAGCGCGTGGTCGACGTGCTCCATGGCGGCGACCGAGAAGCCGTCGTCTAGGTAGGCCTGGATGGCCGCGCTGACGACGAAGAAGGTCCTGCTCCTCTTCGCCATGGTCCGGAAGTGCGACTGGATCCAACTGTGGCTCTCTGTCGTGTAGAGTCGATGCAGCCCTGCGGACAGGACTTTGAAGCACAAACATCCGTCAGCCATACATTCGGTTCGAAATGGAATCAGTCACAAGGGAGTGGGGATGGGGAGGAGAGAGGGGGATTCAAGACTTTTTGCAACTCACACTTTTCGAACAATTGCCGATTCGGGTCATTACTTGCGCTGGGCGAGACAGGCGCTGCTGCAGGTGGTGCTGCTGCACCTGCCGGTTTTGGAGTGGGGGCGGGACCCTCACCCGGCACGGGAGTCGGCAGTTGTACCGGGGCCCGGGCCGGGCCCGAAACCGGGGCCGACGAGCCGGGGCTGCTGCTATGCTGCGAGGCCCCTTCAATGCCGCCGGGTGAAGAAACTGACGCAGATTTTGAGCGGATTACGACTTGTGACGGGCTTTCGGTTGCGGTGCGCGCTCGGTTCGATGACGTCGATGATGCCGCGGCGCTGTCTTCGACAACTGCCGAGCTGCTGCTGCTCGCGCCGCACAGCGAGATGTCGGGAATCGCGGCGCCGGCGAAGCGGCCTCGCGAGGCGATCCCGTTGGTCCACTTGAGCGGCGTGTTGTAGCCCTCGCACTGGATGCCGCGACGCTGGCAGGCCTGGCAGTCTGGACGTGTCTCGTCGCACTTGCGCTTCCGGCGCTTGCAGTTGGAGCAGCCTCCCCTGGAACGGACCATCCTCGGCGCTCACTCCTCTCTTTTTTGTTCTCTCTCTTCTTCTCTGTGTCTCTCTCTGTGGTTCGGAGGCGGAGCGATCGGAATCGCGGGATGTCTAGGGGTTCATTCTTGTTCAGCGGAGTAGAGCCGGTGGGATGAATTGGGATTTCTCCAGAGGACGTTACGTGAGAGGAGATAGGGTCATAGTCGCATATGTATGCCCTAAAGGGGCATGGCTCGGACGCTGTTCTAGAGGGGGTCCGGGGGCTCGCCACGGGGCCGTCGTATTTGGTGTCCTACGGTCTGTTGTCCGGTTTCAGCTAGCCCTTCGTAGAGGAATCTCTACCGCAAACTCTATGCCACCTATCTAGTAAAGTTTACAGTTCTTTTCTGATGGGAGTTTTAGTCATACACGACTCTACTATAGTTTGCTAACGCCGTTACTATTGTCAGTATCTTCCTGTCTGCCGCTGTCGTTTTCCTTTGTTCCCGTTACCCCTAACGGCCCTGTCATAGTAGGCACATTAGACGCGGTAGAAGTAAGCACGAGAGTCAAAAAACTATTCTGCTACGCAATGGAGGAGAAATAATTTCCAGGAAGGATAAGCTGAAACCAAATAAGATGACCAGGGGCCCGTCGCATAGGGCTAGGCGGACGTCGGATTCGCTTTTAACGCCGTTCGCATTGCTTACAAAATGCGGGGACCAAGACTCGCTTAGAAAAATAGACTTCTTACCGCTCGAGCGAAAGATGAAGCCGCTCGGAAAGACGGCAAGGACTTTGGACGCGGTAGATGAGAAACCACGGGTCGGACGGTGGTTAAGGTTGACATCCCGCGCCGCGGCCAATACAGCGAACATCAGACGGGCGTAGCAAGGTACGAGGGTGGACAGGGGAGGGAGGTCGGCGACCAGAAATTGTCAATGTTGACGTTGTTGTGTCAGATGCGCTTATCGTGGTTGGCCGTTTTACGGCTCGTCGAACACATGACTAGAAAACTGCCGTAGATCACCAGTCCGGGATAAAACACGTCTCACGTATTCCCGGACACATTGCTTTCATCTTCATGTGAGAGACTCAGAATCGAAAAGGGGGCGAGACTCCAAACTCACGACTCACGATGGGGGGAGTGGAGGAAAGGACAATATCGGCAGTTGCAACCGCGTAACCTTTACATGACTTGCCTGAGACGAAGAAGTGAGTGGATATATTGAAGATGTTTGCCTGACTCTTGCAAATGACAAAAAATACTCTTGATCACGCAAAGTTCATTCAGCGCCTCGCGATCAACCAACGTTTATCCAGAGACCTCGCATGATCCCATGGACAATCTGGCAACGCCAAGCGCCCACGGCGCCTTCCTGCCCCCCGGCACTGTTTACTTGACAACTCGTAAGTGTCATGATCCAACGATGACTCCGTGACGCACTCGATCTCCACGTTGAACCAAAATCTACTAGACGAAACCGCAACAGAAACTTCTCGCTTCGTCCTTTCCCCCGTCCCATCTATCGATCCGAACGAGCCCCTGGTATGCGGACATGGTCCCGCTCCGCTCAGTCCGGAATAGAGTAGCTGACAACCATGCAATCAGAACTGGAGTAAATGGCGAAAGTATCTCAACTATAGCCTCACCATGGGCGTCACGGTGTCAGCCTTTACAAAGCAAGTCCCACGACTCCACACGTCAAACACGAATACGAACTTCTCACTCCCCCGAGACCGCAAGCATGCAGCAGAGCACTAACACGCCTCGCCCAGCCTGTCCATCCAGACTGTCTTCTGGCAGCAGATGACGGCCGACCTCGGCGTCACCGTGGAACAGCTCAGCAACGCCCAGTCGGCACAGCTTGCGGGCCTGGCCACGGGCTGCGTGTTCTTCATCCCCTTCGCCGTCAAGTATGGCCGCCGCCCGGCGTACCTCGCGTCCACCGCCGTCCTGGCTGCCGCTGCCTGGTGGACGTCCGCCATGCGCGCCTACCCGGAGCTGATCGCTACGGCTGTGGTCACCGGGCTAGCTGGCGCCGTCAACGAGACGGCTGTGCAGATGACCGTGAGCAAAAGAGATACACCTTGTGGCGGTTCCTCCGTGGTGTTCACTCCTTGCTAACGCAAAGATGACAAACAGATCGCGGATTTATTCTTCGTACACCAACGCGGATCTGCCAACGGCATCTACTTCATCGCCGTGATGACCGGCAGCTTCCTCACCCCGTTGGCTGCCGGCGTTCAGGCCGCAGGCCAAGGATGGCGCTGGTCCTACTACGCCCTCTCCATCGCCCTGACGGTGCTGTTCGTGGTCTTCGTCTTCCTCTACGAAGAGACAAAGTACGTTCCCCCCGTCAGTCTCGGCCGTAACGCGGAATCGGTGATCGATTCGGGGACGCCCGAAGGACCGGAGAAGAACTCTTCCAACAAGACCGAGATCACGGAGAAGCACGGATTCGAGCCCAGACACTCGCAGTCCAACACCCCCATCGACCAAAACACCCATATAAACACGTATCGCGAGCGCCTCCGCCTCCTGACGCCGACGCCAGAGTCCCTGATGAACATCTTCCTCCTGCCGCTGCGCGCCATCGCGCTTCCGCACGTCGCCTTCACCGCGCTGCAGTTCGCCTCGGGCGTGTGCTGGCTGGTTCTCTACATGTCCGTCTCGTCCGTCGTCTTCTCGGCGCCGCCGTACAGCTTCGACACGGCTGCCGTCGGGTATATGACTCTGGGCCCGTTCGTCGGGAACATTCTCGGTAGCTTGTACGGGGGTCCGCTCGCAGACCGGACCATCTTATGGCTCGCGAGGAGGAACGGCGGGCTTTTCGAGCCCGAGATGCGGTTGTACCCGCTCTTTTTGCCGGTTGTCGCCATGGCTGGCGGGATCGTCATGTTCGGGGCGACGGCGGACAGGGTAGGTCGGAAAGGGGGGCTTTTTTTTTCGTTTTAGCTTTTCTCGTGGAGCTGACTAGAGCAAAGGGGATGCACTGGATTTACCCCAGCATCGGCGGCGCCCTCTTCGCTTTTGGCCTCGGTGCCAACGGGGACATCACTTTCACGCTGCTTATCGACGCCTATCGAGAGGTAAGCAGAGCTTTCGACCAGAGTCTACCGTTGCTAACATGATGTCACAACCACAAAGCTTACAGCCGAAGTCTTCGTCTCGGTTGCCTTTGTTCGCAACGCCGTCAGTGTCGGAGTGCCGTCCGCCCTCGTTCCGTGGATGTCGAGCATGGGACTCGGAAGAATGTACATTATGAGCGGAGGAATATCTCTGGCCATCGGCCTCTTGTACATCCCAATGATCATCTGGGGCAAGAAGATTCGAAACGCGCTGGCTCCGCGGTACTGGAGGCTTGTGGAGAGGCGGGTGAAGGTCTAGCTAGGTTGTCTGTCTGCTGCGTTTTCGATATCTCTGATCATCGGGGTATGGGTATACGTATGTATGTGTCTTCATCTGTACCTAATTTCTTGTCAGTCTGTCACAATACCGAGTTACCTCTGGTGGAACAAGAGTGCCCTATCCCTATGCCTTCTATTTCAGAGGTGTTCTGCTCGCCGGGCAATGGCTGCTCGGGTAATGCTCCACTCTATTGGCCAATAGGACAGCGTTTTCCTAGCCGTCCATCCGTCGCATTGCACCAATCACAGCCCATCAATTACGGTACCTCAAGTTCCCCTTTCACGGCATCTTAATCACAGTACCTTGATTGCATCAGTCGCAGAGGCTGAATTACAGCACATCATTTATAGGAGTAGTTTTGTAGCAATCACAGTCTCTGAACTTCAACCGTCGCAGCACGTCAATACTCTCAGTGGTCATGGTTGCCCCCCCATGCCTAGAGCCAATTAGAAGACTACAAATCAACTAAAGTGGATACACTGCTCGGGCAGTGAACTCTTTCAGAGAACTCTACTAATATGTCTGTAGTTTTCTCAACCTATGTAGAAACAAAAGACAACAGCGACACTGCAACCATCAGTAACGAAGGACAGTGGCAATATTAGCGAGAAATGACATTGTCGAGGAGACAAGAGCCTTAGACATTGGCACGGGAGGGGACTGTGGATTATCGAATAAGGCGTATCATTAGTCATGCTCCCTGACGATACAGTCCTTATTACGATACAGTCCGGGTGGCTCTCCTACGCTCAGAGCTTCTCGGCCGGCCGGCCCGGAAAGTTAGTCAGCCGATAGCAGTCGACGACCGGCCGCCCCTCGAACATGCTCATCACCCCGAGGGCGAATATCCCGTTCATCCAGTCGTACACGCTGTCGCCGGGCGCCGAGAAGGTGATGTGCGTGAAGTACTCGACGTCGTCCTGCGACATGGAGGGCTCCAGTTTCTCCGCCCGCCCCGGCCCGGCGCGACAAATGCCGTGGGCATTGACCAGGATGTGTACGTCATCGTTGGTGCGGAGTGTGTATCTCGCGTTCAACCTCGCAAACACCTGCGTGAAGAAAAGTCAGGCACCGCATTTTTAGCAGCGGGTGTCGTGGGACTTGATCGGTACCTTGCTGGGGCTGACCTGCTCCGCCCAGTCCGCGCCGCTCCTCTCGACGATCTCGCCCTCAATCCGGGGGCCCCTCACGACGCCCTTCAAGATGGGCAAGACGAGCCACGTCGCTCCCGTGCCGCCCGCTTTGCGAATCTCGGAGACGGCGGGGTCCATGTCGCAGACGATGCGATAGACGAGGTCCAGGTGCGGCATGCGCATGGGCGGTAAGGCGACGCCGGCCGGGGAGAAGGAGTTTCCCGGGGAGGGCGTGTGGATGGATTTGCTCCCCGCCATGGTGAGGGGACCTGAGAAATACGGTGAGTGAGGCCTGCGACTGCTGTGCGAGCCAAGACGCATGTCACAGCCTTCGGTATGTTGATATAATCTGATAAACCCCAATGATTACTGATATTGTAACACCCGACTCTATCTGCCGTCCGACACCGCGGCTCCCACATCCTTTGCGGGGGCGGCTTCTTTACCCCGATTCGGGCAATAATTGCACTACAATAACATGGACCAGCCCTGTTGCGAGATCAAGACATTCTGGTTTCAAGATGACAACTGGAATCGCAGGAAGAGGTGATTCTGAGTGTGTCTTACCTGTATCCCGTTTATCTTCTAGATCAGCATCAACAGCGTTGTCGAATACCCTCCAGCATTTGTTCTCAGTATCTTTCTTGTTCCCCACGTCTCGAATCAACTCATCAACCGAAAGAAGCCATCATGCCTGCAGCCATGGAATGGAAGGTCATCGCCTCGCGGCATCGAACCAAGCGGCAGGAGTCGATCCCCCGCGAGTGGATCCTGTCTGACCGGAAGCTTCACGACCTTAAGGGCGTCGGAACCCCCCTGGAAGGACGACTCCACGCCCTCGACGTCGCCAGGAAGTCCGAACTCTTGACCGAAAAGGAGCTAGAGATCACGGAACGCTACGCTGCGGGGCAACTCCTCGCCGAGATCCACGGCGGGTCCCTCTCCTCCGAGGAAGTCACGGTGGCCTTCGCCAAGCGGGCAGCTTTGGCGCAGCAACTGGTGAGAGCTATCCCTGAAGTAGCTGATTGTTCGGAACGAATCCTGACCTCTAACTAGACCAACTGCCTGACGGAGATCTTCTTCGAGGAAGGCATCGAAAGGGCCAAAGAACTGGACCGACACCTCAAGAGCACGGGCAAGGTCGTTGGGCCCCTGCATGGCCTCCCAATCAGTCTCAAGGTGAAGTGACGGTCATTCTTCAGAGAGATGGTATTTATCTAAGCTAACAGTAGCAGGATTCCTTCAAAGTCAAGGGCCACCACGCCACGGTGGGCTACGTCGAGTTCCTCAAGAGACCTCCTCCGGACTCCAACTCGGCCATGGTCGACCTCCTCCTAGATGCCGGCGCCGTCCTGTTCTGCAAGACCAACGTCCCGCAAACCATGATGGTCCGTCTTGATTCACCACTACTCACGCGCAAGCACTGTTCATACACCACCACTAACACCTGAGCCAGACCGCCGACTCGGACAACAACGTCTTCGGCCGGACGCTGAACCCGCACAAGACGACGCTGACGGCCGGCGGCTCCACCGGCGGCGAGGGCGCGCTTGTATCCTTCCGCGGCTCCGTCCTGGGCATCGGCACCGACATCGCCGGCTCCGTACGCATCCCGTCCCTGTGCTGCGGCATCTACGGCTTCAAGCCTACCGCAGACCGTATCCCGTTCGCCGGCCAGGCGTACTACCCCTTCCCGAAGCCCGGCCGTCTGCCCGGTGTGACGCCCGTCGCCGGGCCGATGGCGCGGTCCGCGGACGACCTCGCGCTCCTGATGGAGGTGGTTCTCAAGCAGCGGCCGTGGAAGTATGATTCGTCCGCCCTTGACGTGCCGTGGCGGGCGGCGGAGGCTGCCGGGTCGTGGAGACGTCTCACAATCGGCGTGCTGCCCGAAGACCCTGAGTACCCCTTCCACCCGCCGGTGCGCCGGGCGCTCGAGGATGCAGTCTCGAAGCTGTCGGCGGCCGGACACGACATCGTCCGCCTGCCGGCTGACGCGAGCCGGAGCGCCGGGCTCAGCGGCAGGCTGGGTTTCCACTACTTCGCCATGACCTCGCCCGGGGGCGACGACCTCGCGGCGGAGATCGGCGAGCCGCTCGTGGCGTCGGTGGCGCGAGGCGTGCCCACCTTCAGCGAGTCTGGGTCGCCGCTGATCACGCCGGGGCTGAATGCCGCCGGTCAGCTGGGCGAGTTTCTCACTCACAGCGCCGCGTACGCCGATAGATGGCGGCAGACGTGGGTGGAACACGACCTGGACGTCGTTGTCGGGCCCGGGGCCGTGAGCACCGCCACCCCGCACGACAAGTACGGTATCCCGGTTTACACGGTCATGTGGAACGTGCTTGATGTAAGGAGCTCTTGAAGGGGGAAGGGGGAAGCTTTTGGACGTCTTGCTGATCTTGGGTAGTACCCCGCTGGTATCATCCCGTACGGGTTCGCGTCGAAGGAACTGGACCCGACGTATCGCAAGGCCACGGCGGTCTTTGACGCGGATTGTGAGTTGCATCAACAACGGTCTCTGAACAGCAAGAAAACTGACCAGTTCCAGATGACCCCGAGGCGAGTGACGGCGCCCCGTGCGCGATCCAAGTTGCCGCCCCTCGGTTCCGGGACGAGGAGTGCCTGGAGGCGATCCGGATCATCGACGCGGATATTCGGAAGTAGGGAAAGCAGCATAGCGAGACACATGAAGCACATAGATAAAATCAAGGGCCAAAGACACGGGGTTTTCAAGAGAACAGCACCACAATAGCACCGAATAAAGATCAATCTGTTTGTGTTCCCCCATCCTCGCCGTCCCCGCCGTCGTAGAGCCCGTATCTCTTCCGGAACTGTGACAGCCACTCCGAGTTGTCGGCAACCGTCTGGTTCCACTCGTCGTCCGAGTCGTATATCACCCTTCTGGACTCCCGTCGCAGCATATCGTCCGTCGGCCTCACGCCGCGTGCCGCATGTTCGTCGGCAAAGTGCTTCAGATGGCGCTCCAGGATGTCGGTAAAGGCCTTGGACGCGGCGGCTCTCGAGCTGAGGATTGACGGCGACTGCACGGGCGTAGCCGGCGGCGAGGCGCCCGCTGCCTCTCCGGTCTGGGCACCCTTGGTCCGCGTCCGGGACGATATTTGCGCAAAGTGGTCCCTTGTCCCTTGCTTCGTCGCCGAGAAGGGCACGACGCTCATCGACTCGGACCCGATAAGATACGGCGGCAGCGCGTGGGCGACGCGCTCAGCAACGTCCGGCGCGAACCCGTGCTCGCCCGTCCACTCGGCCATGGTCGCCCCCTTGCGGAAGTGCGCGGCGAGGTGCTCCGTCCGCCGGCCCCACGTCGCCAGCGCCGCGCCGCAGAAACCACACCGCGAGGCCACCTCCTCCGCCGGTCGGGCCCGCCACTCGTCGACCCGCGGCGGCAGCGCCTCGAGCTTGTGCATCACGCGCAGGTGCTGGACCAGGTGGTCCTTCCGGCCGAACGAGCGCGCCTCCGCGGGGCGCTCGTGGCACGCCGTGTGGTTGTGCCCCTCGAGATGGTCCTCCGACGGGTCCTCCTCGCCGCAGTAGACGCATTGTTTGATCCCCGTCATCGAGGGCACGGAGGGACCGCGGGGCGCACAGACCCAGGACTCGAGGTTCAGGTGCCGCGACTTCTCGTGCCGCGCCCAGTCGTACTTTGTCTTGAAGCTGTCGCAGCAGAATGTGCACTTGTAAGGCCGGCTGTCCTTGGCCGCGGCGACGCCTGGTCGCTTCTTTCCGACCCGGCCGCGGATCCCGCCGCTGTTCCGGGGTCCAAAGTCGAAGCCGCCGGCGCGTCGTCGTCCTCGGGACTGCTTCGACGCCGCGGACCAGGCGGAGCTCGCGGACTGCATCGAGGAGCTGCTCCCGCCGCTGTCCGCGCTGGTGCCGGAGGTTGCGCGGCTACCGGCGCGGTCCGAGCCGGCGTGGAGGTCGAGGCAGTTTGAGGGAAGTCGATTGGTTTTGAGGGCGTCGTAGATGGCTGTTAGGGCCGCGGGCTCGTCCTGCGGCGGCGAGTCTTTCCACCTCTGCAGCGGGCCCCCGTCTGGCTCCTGAGACGAGGAAGAGGAGGGAAACACCGGGATCGGGATCGGTGCGGACCTCTGCTCAGATCGGATGAAACGGTAGCGGCTCCGCCTCCGGGGCAGGCCGCGCTGGGCTCCGGGCTGATGTTCGTGGTATTGTTGTTGACGGATGGCCTCGCTCGACCAGTCGATGCCGTCCGCTGGCCTCGAGACTGGCCCCGGAAGCGGCCTTTGCATGTCGCTAAGAGCGCGAGCTGAATCGGCGTAAGTCTTGTCTCCGAGCCACGCGGCTGGCATTTCGCTGCTCATCGGTCCGGAGGTCGCGGTCGTATGCTCCCACATCTGGCCGGTAGTTTCGGCATCGAGGGCGGGGTATGACGTGCCGGCCCCGGCTCCTGGATCCGGGGCCGACCACGGAGGGTGACTCCCGGCAACGAAGCTGTTGGCGCCATGCGGCTGCCCCGAGGCCAGGTTGAACAACGAATCCAGGACCTGCTGGTTGATGTAGGACTGCTGGTGCTGCGTGACGACGCCAATCGTCTGAGACTGCAGCTGCTGGGAGAACACGTGTACGCCGCCGACGGCCGTGTGCATCACATCGTCCGGGGACGTCGTTCGGGGGATGGTATTCGCCGAGTTGTTGTCTTGGGCCGACGACGCCCTTCTCTCGCCCGCCATTGTTTTGGTCACTTTTTTCTGGTGCAAATCCTTACGCCCTAGGCTCTTAGGGAGGAGAAAAGGGGCGCGGTCCTCGTTGACGCGGCTAGTAGTAACAGTCGATCCCTCGCATAGCAGGACGCAGGCGCAGAGATTGTCTCGGCTTGTGGGGAATTATTAGAGGATCCTGTTGGATCTCGTCCTTGGGCCAGGCGCCCTAGGGCGTTCAGAACTCGCGCCTTGCCTCGACATGAGGTTGTGCGGTTCATCGAGGGATCTTCATTCTTGAATACTAATCAGCAATTACCACGTGACCCTGAGAGCAACCATTTCCAGTGCGTGAAACCCACCGGCGTTAGATTCAAATCCCGGAAGGACATACACCGATGCAAACAGGGAGAGCTTCGCCGTAGGATTCCTGTAGCAGTTGGTTACTCATGGGACGAATACACGCTCGGTCCGTTCCGAGTACGACTCGTAAACAGCAAAACTCCGCCTGAGTCCGCTCCTGCTACTGTGTAGCGCAGTTTCATTCGTATTCTGTCCAATCAAACTGGCCTGTAAGACGTCGGTAGCTTTGCCGAGTGGTCATTACAGTCATAGCTGTGGAACCTAATCCAGAGCCCGTACGTTGTAGTTTGACAGCGGTGTTAATGATTAATGATTATTAACCTCAGAGATGTCGCCGACAAGCCCTGATAAATGCTCGCGGATATCCCCGAAAGTTGCAGCGGTGCTCTGGAGAGTAATAGTCTTCATTGCTGGCCTATGGACTCAACGCAATGCCGGAATTCCCCGATTCTTGTCTAGACTGGGAAAGCTCTTCGCGTCACCTTGACGTTCAACTCCTTCTGGATCCAGACTGCGTAATTTTCACAGAGCCATGGTTTTGTCGGGTTGACGATGGCAAAGTCAAATCGCCGCAAAAGCTAAGGGCACACACCGTCAGTTAGCATACACTCACAGTTTCTGTTGTCGTTGACGACCAGGAACTCAAGAGATGGAATGTCAATGACGCAAAAGCTCACCTCGACAAAGACCTTGTTCAACTCCATCATGGCAATATTCCTGCCCAGGCACTCCCACCGGCTGCCACCCGCGAAGTCGAGCATCACAATGGCCTCCATGGACCGGTACTTATCCGGGCTGACGCCGATCCACCGCTCCGGGCGGAACACCTCGGCATCCGGCCCGAAGACCTCGACGTCCCGCATGACCGCGAACGGCGACCAGGCGACGTTCGTCCCCGCGGGTATGCGCACGCCGCAGACCAACTCGTCCTTGTCGCAGACCTTGGGTAACAGCCCCGTGGCCGGCGGCCAGTAACGTATTCCCTCCCGGATGATGGCCTGGAGATACGGCATCTTCCTCGCCTCGGCGTCCGTGATCGGGGACGAGATACGCCCCTCCGCTGCCGCCGTGTCTATCTCCTCTCTCAGCCGCGCGTATACGCCATGGTTCGTCATGATAAACAGCATCGTTGCCCGGATGGCCGTGGCTGTCGTGTCGGATCCCGCGAGGATCTGAACAACCGTCTCGCCCTCGGCCTCCTCCATGGTCAACCCATGCGCAACAAACGAGCCAAGAATATCGCGTCGACGGACGGCGTTAGGGCCGTAACGCTCTTTGACGGCCTCCTGCGCGCGCGACATCACTTCTCCGATACCAATTGACCCGCGCGAGTCCGGCGCGAGATACTTCACCACGCGCGATTGTAAAATATCCAGTATCCACGTCTGCAGCGTTATGACGAGCAGCGTCGGGATCAGTGTCTCGGTGATCTCGATGTACCGGAACGCGTCGGCGTCGGCGTCCAGGTACCCGAATTTCTTGCCAAAACCGATGGACGAGATGACGTCGAGCGTGAAGAACTGCACCTTGCGCGCGAGGTCTACGGGCCGGAAGCATCCGCTGCCGCTGCTGTCGTCCGAGGAGAGGTACTTGGTCTCGAGGAGGTTCACCAGTCCCGCAACCTGCTCGTCGATGGCGTCCTGCACGCCGTCCACGTCCTTTCCGGCGTAGCCAGCCGCGACCTTGGAGCGCAGGTGATCGTGGAACTTGTCGTCGACGGCGGAGAAGGTGCTGTCGCGCCAGGGGTCGAAGCGCAGCCCGCGATACCAGGGCGCGCGCTTCCACGGCGAGCGGGCTGCCCAGAGGCGGCGGAGCTCCATGCCGTCGCCGCAGACGACCCAGTTGGGTGCGACTCGCACGACACGGCCTGAAGGGTAAAGGTTAGCTTTGTCTGCTCCGTATCTTACGTCCGTACACGCAGGGCGCGGGATCCGGATTGGGGGAGTAGGGCGTAGGGCGCACCATGTTTCTTGTGGGCGTCTTTAAGGGTGAAGGGGAGTCTGCCGCCGAGGGTGTGTCGCATCAACCAGCCGTCGGTCCAGCCTGCGATTGCGGGCCCCGGGATGTGCTTCAGCTGTGCATGACTGCGGACCTTGCTGACGATGAGATACAAGAGCAGAACGCATATGAAGGCCGCGACGGTTGGGGAGCAGAGCATCTTTCGAGGAGACCCAATAACGGGGCCCGATTGTGCTGCAAAGACGTTTGCAACTGAGCTCAACCCGTCAGAGAGGAGCAGGCAGGCCGTCAGTTATTACAGAGAGCAGAGCCGACCCTGGCTTCAGGCGGCAGCCGGTAGTGGATATCCATCGCTCTAGAAGGCATCTCGAGTGCTACCTTTCACCCTGTCTCCCATGCAAGCCGGGTCCTCAATGCCTTGTCCTGCATCACCGGTCCCTAGTGCTGACGGGGAGCAGTACACTACCAAACGTTGCAGCACAGAGATGTCACGGCATGGTACACTGCCTAATCACGCGAGGTCACATAGTTCGGTCTCCTGTGTCGTTCGACCCGAGCTCTGATAATTCACTTGTCCAATGAATAAACGACACTTCTGAATGGCGATTCCTGGGCGGCCGGGTTCCCCTCCATCTCTAGGATGCTCCCCACTTAGCTCCCGATAATGGCGGGGTTTCGAGCAGCTAACTATGCACGAACGGCTTCGTTTCTAGTGTAGGTAACTTAGGAGCGAGAACACTGCGACCGGGGAACATCGCGATTTTTGGGGGAAAGTCCGAAAGAGCCAATGGAGTCTTTGTTGTATCAAATTCCGGTCCCCCCCCCCCCCCCCCGGGTGAAGAGCCCGTTTCATCGGCGTCCCGCTGTCGATCGGCTTCCGAGTCCCGCCGGCCCCTAAGGGGCTCTGTCATGCGCCGCAAACCAGCATCTGCCAGTTCTATCACGGGAACGGCCGCTAGTGCATCGTAGCATGGGTGTGAATAGTGAATGATCCCGCGCAGCTCGCCGTGCTAAAAGCTTTGCTTCGTCTTCAACGATGACATAGGCATCGCATCTTAAACTCAACCAACCTGGCGTCTTCTATGCTGAGAGATACTCACATTCAACACCGGATGTTGAACGGTCGGAAGTGAACAAACCGGGTGGGGTCCCCCAAGCACAGGCTGGATTTCAGGCTCAACTTCTGGCCATCTTTGGATGAGGATTCGCAGCATTATGGGATGATCCTGACGATACTTCCGATGCAACCAATCGCTCTGTCCCAAGAACTCGGACGGCAGTGCGAGCGTCGATCTTGGCGCCGGCATCTTCTTAACCTACCTACCACACCTTTCATGAAGGAGGGAGCAAAGGAACGATAAGCGTCTGACACGAATCTGGCATGCACCTCAGGCGCTCATTCCGACGGCGAGGTAATACGATAGGTCCGTCTCCCAGCCCTTAGCATCGCCCCTCGATCAGGTCATCGGTCAGGACCTCGGTCCGACTGGTGAGTTACCACGGCCCGTTATACTCTAATACCTTCTGTCGCTTGATAACGGGTAGGTTGCCAAAAATTTGACATTAACGTTGTCTGGACAGTCAGTCCAATCCAGCAGTAGGTAGCACTGCATCACAACGAAGCCCTGGTCGACTAATCACATAACACGGCATGAGTCAATACATAGCACATCGTACATCGTACATCGTATTTGCGCTTTCGGGTCGGGTTGAAACGGCATGCGAACAGAGCTTTGGCACTACCAACACTTGGTCGATGCGTTTCGGACGACACCTAGACAACTACCCAAAGTCAGAGCTTAAAGACTCGGTTATTGAGTTTGGCGGGTAGTTAAACCGCAGTATATCCGAACCTTATTGAACAGAGCACACCCGACTGATGAATTCCTCGGAACTTGAAGCTTCCCGTCGCAACGCAAGGGTGGTGACGACACGGGGACTGAGATGGGTTGGCGCAGTGGCCTGTGCTCGCGGAGAACCTCCCAGCGCCGTCCAATGAAAAATGGCGGAATTTGGACGAAACACCATCGCCCAAGCATCACCATCCATCCCGAATGGCGTCCACAGGTGCAGTCCCCGAGTCGGCCGCGGCCAGAGAGCGCGGTAATGACTTGTACCGGAAAGGCAAATTTGCCGAAGGTAGGAAGGGAACACATCCATGATCTGACCTCCCTCTCCCATTGAGCCCCTCATTGACCCCTCCCAGCGGAGAAGGCGTACCAAGAAGCGGCCGCATTGGCCCCTGAGGACCCAGCGCCGTGGTCCAACATATCGGCCATCAAGTTCGAGCAGGGCGACTACGCCAGCGCCCTGAAGAATCTCGAGAAGGCCCTGTCGCTTTCGTCTTCGGAGCCCGACGATGGACCGAAGAAGCAGAAGCTGCTCACGCGAATGGCCAAGTGCCACCTGCACTCGCTTTCCTTGGAGGATGCCGAGCAGGCGGTCAAGAGCCTCGCGGATGATGCCTCCGGGAAGGAACTGCGGGAAGCTCTTGATGGACTGCAGAAGACGTGGTTTACTTCTCCCGATGAAGGGGCCTTCCGCAAACAAGTGTATGACCGGCTGCCACGGTACAATGGCTCACTGTATGTTGTGCTCCCTTGCCTCATCTTCAAGACCACGATGTTGACAGAGGACCAGCCAAGACAAGCCCGAGTACTACCCCATGGGCCACGACCAAGCAGATACGTTGTACGATCCCAAGGCCCAGGGCAACCTTGGGTCAAACAGTGCTATTTCTTTCCTCTTCTGCGGTAGCGGTGACGCCCGTCACTTGTTCGCGACGCTGTCCACTATGGGCTTCGCCGAGCTGATGGCACGACGGCAGAAAAAGCAAAACTGCCCATCAAGGCCCGCCTAAGACACCGAGTCAACACATTATCCCAAGCCGTACCCACTTGGGGTTTCGACGCCCCGGCCGGTCCACATCACCACAATCAAACACGACCCATCGTGAGACCCAGCGAAGTGGGACGAGCCCACGCCTTCGCCTCTCATGAATCCCCTCGCCGCTCACCGTCGTCAACAAGCTGTTATTAGCCTCATTGGCTCAGTGGTAAAGCGTCTCACTAGTAATGAGAAGATCGCCTGTTCGATTCAGGCATGAGGCAAGCTTGTCTCCTTTTGCCCTCGTGCACCTCTTTTTGCCCTTCAACCGTACCCCATCCCTCATGGAACGTAGCTCTGAATCTCCCTCACGACGACCTTGGGCCCCTTCTGGTCCATCATCCCCATGGCGATATACCTCCCCAGCGGCGGCGAGACAGCCACCCGCGCAACCTGCTCCTCGGGAAACTTCAAACACCCAACCTCGCTCCCGCTCCTCGCCCGCCACAGCGCCGCCCCGCCCGCGGCATCGATCGTGGCCACCGTCACCCCGGACCCGGAGTAGTACGCCGCGCGCAGCGGCACGGAGTGGTAGTACTGCCGCCGCCAGCACTTGGCCCCGTCGCGCCAGAGGTACAGGTGGTTCTCGTCGCAGTGCACAAAGTCCGCGCCGTCGGGTGCCACCGCCGACGCGGGGCCGGGGACGGGGTATCGTATCGTCTTCTTCTGGTCCTCGTCGCCCGTGAGCGGGATCACGTGGACGCTGTGGTCAAGAGCGATGACGATTTTCTTGTCGTCGGAGGAGAATTGTAAAGACCGGACTGCGAAGTTTCCCGTCCGCCAGGTCCCTGACGTCGGCAGGGCGGCGCCCTTGAGACGCCAGACCACGATGTTGCCAGCGTGCGCCGTCGCGACGTGCCGCCCCTCGTGGGAGTACGTCACGAAGCACTCCCCCGGCGGCATCCTCCCAAAGGGCCCCCTATCTTCGAGGGGTTTGAGGTTGTTGGCGCCGAACCTGCTGAGGCGGCCAGAGTCCTCTAGCACCATTGCGAACTTCCCGTCGGGGGAGATGGCGGCTGCTACAAAAGTGCGGTCTGAGGCCTCGTAGTTGCGAAGCACTTTGCCCGTCGCGCACTCTAAGAGCGACAGCTTCTCCGGCGCCACAACCAGCACACGCTCCCCGTCCGGCGAGAACGTGACGAAAGGCGCCTCGAGCCCGCGACACCGCAGGAAGCAGCGCGACCGGGACGTCGAAGCCGAGTAGTGGTTCGGCGCGCGCGCCCAGGGGTGCGAAAGCGCGCGCTCGGCGTCGGGACGGAGTTTTGGGTGGGAGCACATCAGGTCCCTAACCAGCGACACGCACGGCGAGGATACGCCCCTTCCCTGGAGCCGCTCGTTGGGAAAGGGTCGGCCGTCGCGGGCGTAGTCCTTGAGGGCGTCGAGGTCCTCCCCGAAGGAGTGCGCGCGGGTGAGCGCGAAGTGAAGAGTCTCGCCGACGGCCCACATGTCCGCCTTCTGGGCAGCGGCTTCCGGGGCGAGGTCTTCTGGCACGGAGGAGAGGCCGAGGACTTCCGGGGCCATGAAGCCGAGCGTGTCGCCTGCTGCGAGGGACATGCTGAGCGTGCGACGGGGGCGTTTGCTGATGCCGAAGTCGCCTATCTTGACCCACCACTCGCCGTCTGGCGGTTTCGTCCGGATGAGGATGTTCTGCCTCACAGTCAGCCAAGCCCTCGTGTTCTTGCAAGTTGGTTGTCGCCGTGTGTGTTCTTACTGATGGTTTCAAGCCCCTGTGAGCAAGGCCATGCTCGTGGATGTAAGCCAACCCTCGAATAACCTGCCGAATGACAAGCTTCCCCATCCCCTCCTGCATCGGTCCCTCCTCCATGAGGTGCGCATGCAGATCCCCGAGCGAGAGATACTCCATCGCGACGAAGGTCTTGGAGGGGGACTGATACCACCCCAGCATCCTCACGAAGTGCGCCTCGTACCTCGCCCGGGAGAACGTCGCCAGTCCCGCGAGCTCCCCGCCAATGTCCACATCGTCGCTCCCGTTCCCATTTCCGGCTCCGACGGCCCTGGGCCGGGGAATCTCCTTGACGGCTCTCAAACGGCCGTACCCCCGGCCGACGACGCACTTCTCCCGGAAGACGAGGCCCACGCCGCCGCTGCCGAGGTACGACTCGCTGCGCCAGTGCTCCTCGCGCACCCGGCCCCCCTCGGTGAGCGTGTGGATCACCGTCTCGTCGGGCCCGATGCGGACGGGGAGCTCGAGGGAGTCTACGAGGCGCACGGTGTCGTCGGTTGTTGTTGAGGCCACGGACATGGTCGCGCGGTCGTTCCCCTCAGGTTTTCCTGATGGATTCTGCGTTTCTCTGAGCGGGAGTTCTCTGTGAGGTTGATCTAGATTAGATTAGTGTTGATGAGGCGATGGCGCCCGAGGTGGAGGAGGGCGAGTTCATCCTCGTGCTATTGTCCCTTGAGAGATGACTCTGGCAGAGAGAGCTGAGTGAAGGAGGGATTTAGGGTGAGTTGAGGATGAGGAGACACCGTCGCAGGGTCGTTGGATAGAGTTCATGACGTCTGGAAAAAATGATCTTGGGGCTTGAAACCCGGACTGACTCGCACTGTCACTTAAACGCGGGATCAGCAATCATCACGAAGCATTGAGTTAGCATTGCACAGTGTGCTTCCGTCATGAGGGCTCAGATAGACATACTCGGACCGCAACATCGGCCAGGATGTTTGCCATCCGAGTTTCGGCCTTCTCAGCTTCCCCCTCTAGCCATCACCAGCAGAGTGTTAGGAAGCAGATTCATCTGAACTCCCGTTTTCCAATTATATCGATCGATGCGGGTTGCCTGCATCGCAGGCACATGCAGCCCGGAAGCGTAGTGGTTTGACGCACACCAGGCAAAAGTCAGCTGTCCAACGAGGCGGCCTCGGCATTTGAGCTTGGCTATGGCTGGTCGGGATCTTATCTGCAACCTTTTGGCCTCAATACTGATGCTGGGAAAGCCTGGGAAGTGATGAATTAGACACCGCGGGGTTAGCTGCTGAGCCACGGTCTTCTCCGGCCGATTGAGACTCTTGAAGGCGATGTTGGGTCACATGCATGCAGCTGTCAGTCGTGCTCGGCCGTGCATACTCATCTATCGGCCGATCCGGTTTCCTTCTGTATCATGTTTTCCAGCCGAAAAAAACTAAACGTACACGGACATTGATCTGTGGCCAGCTTCAACAGATCCCGTTTTAGAAACCCATTCGCGATCGTTCTCGGTTGCCAAAACAGACTGGAGTAACCTAACAGACTCCCGGCCCGTCACACAGAGAAGCCTGGTGTCGCGGGGTTCTTCTGCGAGGGGGGCTGCGCCCGATAACTGTGGCCGTCAGACTCTACCACCACTTAGACTTTTTCACAACCACGTTTCGTTCTCAGCTCTTAAACCCAGAACTCCTCCAACATCGAGCCCGACAGTCCGGCTCTTTGCAGCCGCCCGTCCCCACCAGAATGAGGGGTGGCGGCTCGTTCACGATCCACACGACAACTTGCAGTGGGTCAAGAGTGTTCTTTCCGGGACAACTCATCATCCAGTAGCCCAGATCGTCTAGTTGGTTAGGATGATACGTTGTGGTCTCCATTCACTCAGCGATACCGTGTTGACGGCGGTTCGAATCCGCCTCTGGGCACAGGAACTTTCTTTTGCTTTTTGGGGCAGGCAATGCATATTGGTCGAGATGCCATTTCCACCTCATTTCTCTTTTTTCCGCATTCTCTGCGTCTTTCAATCGCTCTGGTCAATTTCTTTTGTGGGAAGTAGGATCATGTTGTCCTCTATCAGAACCTCACCACAGACTACTATTTGAAATCTCTATATTTGACGCTGACTTAAGCTTCCTGTGTTACCTTGCTTTCACCGCCGTTGCGCAAGTACAGCCGCTATTAGTGAGTTCCTCCAAGTGCAACAAAGAGAAGTGCAACCACGTCCACGCACTTGTGTCGTGTTTACAAGTCCCCTCCCGCAGCATAGGCTACAAGACAAGCCGCCACAATATCTCCATGGAACACATTAGCAAGCATGCAGTCTGATTTGAGTCAGTTCGTTAGCATTCAGCCCGTACAGTCGATCCTTGGTCTCTGACAAATAGTTGTGTAGTTGAAGCTGAGTTGAGTCACTGTAACCGTTGTAACGTTCAACAGACCGGACCTGAAAACGAGGCAACACTCCCCCAATTTCAACTCGTGGCACTTGGAAAGGCCTGGATGAGCGCCATGGTAACGCGCCGTTACCCAAGAGGCTTGCTCTCGTAAGATGATGATGAGCTTGTGTAAAGGTGACTAGGTCTGAACGGCGGACTTGCTTAGGGATGCCTCGCTCCCGTCATCGACAACCTGAGGTACTTCATCCTTCTCGTATTTGATCAACATGAGGTTTCAACAGGGAGAAGTTGCTTTTGGGAATTGACAAGCCTGTCAGGCAGAGCATACCTCGGACTCAGTGTGCCTATGCCGCTTTCAATCCTCGGTCGTGGCAGATCACCGCATCCCATTCCATCAGCTCACCGCCGCGGCAGGTCATGTGGTCAACATCCAGAACTCGTTACTACCCCGCAAGTCCGATCTCACATCGCCCCTCGGGCAACGGTTCGGCTGCGCTAGCTTGGAGGGGAGAACCCGCCCGCCCGCCGGCTGTCGGACACGCCGGCACGTAGCTAAAAGTAGCATTTCTAGAAGAAACACTAGGTAAAATCAATCGAAATAAAGGTAGATCAGCGGAGGCGGCACGGCAGGGCGATGGCTGTCTCGGAGGGATCGGCTCCCCTCTACGGCCTTGGTTACGGTTAATTAAGGCGGTCGACACTAGCGCTACCCAGCTCGTATTCATCTAATGCCGGTACGTCATGCGCCCCGTGGGAGATGCCCACCCGGCCCCAGAAAAAACCAGAACTAGATGCGACCCTGTGAATACGAGAATCAGCTGTGTTCGTTCGTTGTTGTTAGGATGACTTGTCCGGGAAGTCTCACTTGACTAAGTGGTGTTGTTCACACGGGTACCTACTTTCAAGGCCGAGCTGGGGCCGTCGTGGGGAAGTTCATCTCTACACCAACTAGCACGGCTTGCACATCGGACCCTGTTTCGACCTTGCCTACCTTTCGACTTGTAAACAAAGTACGTAATTACGCGAGACCCTTCTCGAAGCCGAGTGCCGGAAGGAAGTTGCCTGATCGCATAGCCACTCTCGCATTGGCGCTGCTGTCATGATGGAGCGGTGACTGGGTGGCTAGGCGACTGGATACCTACCTACTCCAGTCTCCACGATCCCTCGGCACGCAGAATGGAACGCGATGACGGCGCAACGTCACTCTTCGTATCGTTCCCAGCATCCGCTGTCTTTCGATGGCGAGGTATTCGGCCTCCGAGTCGTCACATCCTTGACGTCCCAGTTTGAATACTTAAGGGGATGGAACCTCCTCGCCATCTTCAGCTTCCGTCTCGACACTCACACATCAAACACATCCAGACATCCGCTCCTCACAAACTCTACCACCACAACTAAACATTAATACCTCTTCTTATACGCCCTCCACAATGCAGCTCACCAACGTCCTCCTCTCCGCCCTCGCGGCCGCCTCCGTCTCCGCCTCCCCCCTCGCCAAGCGCGAATCCATCTCCATGATGGCCGCCGCCCCCGAGTGGACCATCGAGCGCTTCACCCGCACCTGCAACGCCCAGGACACCTCTTGCGACTACAGCTTCACCGTCAACACGCACGTCTCGGCCCCGACCGAGTGCAAGTTCACCACCGCGGGCTCCCCCGCCAGCCGCGCCGCCTCCAACGCCAAGTGCGGCGCCTACACCGTCACCTCGGGCTGGAGCGGCCAGTTCGGCCCGGACGCCGGGTTCACCACCTTCTCCGTCACCGACCAGAAGCTCATCGTCTGGCCCGCGTACACCGACAAGCAGCTCGTCAACGGCCAGGCCGTCAGCCCCGACCAGAGCTACGCCCCTCAGAACCTTCCTTGAATGTTCGACCGTGGACTGGAAGTCGACTAGAGAAGTGTCTTTGATGGAAAACACGATATGATGCAACGTAACTAGTATATAATGTAATGGAAACTTGTCGCGAATAACAACCTGTTGGACCGAACTGAAATCTGTGATGACCGCATGACGTGAGGTCCCGGTACTTCCATACAACTTCAAGTTTTGACACGAAGCACAAGATACTCATTACTGTGACCATGGGGAAACTACCAAGGAAATCTCATATCATGTTGTCTTCACTTAGACCACAATTAAGATAGGGATCAGTTGTTGCCGCATACTTGCAGCTATACTGCGGGATGTGATTGGACGAGGCGAGAGCAATGTGATGCGGTAACTCAAACACACTTCAAAAACACGTCATAACCCACATACTAGTATGAACCCGCAGTTGTTGTGTCACTCAATGCACCTGGTCCTCCTTCCGCGCGGCACCTTAGCTGTGGCAGGCAGGTTTGGGTACCGCCCAACGAAGCCTTACTTAACCTAGAAACTCGTGCATTGTTGAGTTCTGCCAGCATAGTCACAATGCCCTTGACAGGTTTCTCTTCAACTAGATTGTACATATAGTGTGATTCAATGAGTGATTGAATAAGAAGGTAAGTTCTTGAGAAAAGAGTCACGACAAATCCCAATAATGTGTGGTGCGGACCAAACTTGTAAAGGAACGTGGTTTTATAGGTTATATAATTAATGACCAAACCAAACCAAACGCCAGTAAAGTGAGAAATGTGCAAGTAAAAGACGCCGTAATGCTATGATCCAAAGACTCCACCATGCAATGCAATCTGTACCATTTCCTAGTCCACCATGACACCGATCCGAACCTCTATACGCTGCAGGTCACCCTGAGCTATTTAGTTGGCAGGGCAGTAGCCAATGCTGCAGGCATCCTGCTTGCAGCAGCCCCTGAACCCGTTGGAGCACGACTGGAAGAACCCAGTGCCGGGGGCGCAGACAGTAGGGTCGGACGAGGTGCTCGCGGCGGCCTTGGCGACGACCTCGAAGCTTTTGACGTCAGGGCAGTAGCCGATCGTGCAGGCGTCCTGCTTGCAGCATCCGCTGAAGCCGCTGGAGCAAGACTGGAAGAAACCGGTACCGGGAGCGCAGACGGTGGGGTCGGAGCGCTTGGAGGCGGGCTCGGGGACCTTGTAGTCGGGGCAGTGGCCGATGGTGCAAGCGTCGGCCTTGCAGCAACCGCGGAAGCCGTTGGAGCAGGATTGGAAGAAGCCGGTGCCGGGAGCGCAGACGGTAGGGTCGTCACGCTTCACGGCAGTCTTGACATTGGGGCAGTATCCGATGCTGCAGGCGTCGGCTTTGCAGCAACCACGGAAACCATTGGAGCAGGATTGGAAGAAGCCAGTACCGGGAGCGCAAACGGTAGGGTCGTTACGCTTCACAGCGGTCTTGACGTCGGGGCAGTATCCAATGGAGCAGGCATCGGCCATGCAGCATCCCTTAAAGCCGTTGGAGCAGGACTGGAAGAAGCCGGTTCCCGGAGCGCACACAGTCGGGTCAGAGGACTGGTGCTCGACGTGGCTGTTCTCGACGGGCTCGGGGACCGCAGTCTTGACGGGGAGGGTGTTAACGTCCGGGCAGTAGCCGAGGGTGCAAGCGTCGCCCTTGCAGCAGCCGCGGAAGCCGTTAGAGCAAGACTGGAAGAAACCAGTGCCCGGAGCGCAAACGGTGGGATCGGAGCGCTTCTCGGTAGCGGGGGGGCAGTAGCCGAGAGAGCAGGCGTCCTGCGTGCAGCAGCCGCGGAAGCCGTTGGAGCAGGACTGGAAGAAGCCGGTGCCCGGGGCGCAGACGGTGTCGTCGGGCTTGACGTCCTCGCAGGGGGCGGCGGCGGTCAGGGTCGCGGCGGCGGCGAAGAGGGTGAAGAAGATGGAAGAATGCATTGTGGATGTTGAAAGGTGAGTCTGGTCAAAGCAAGGTGTTGGGAGACGACGACGAAAGGTGAGTTCGAAGAGAAGATTTTGTGTTGATGTGTTTTTGATGAGATTGTCCTGATGCCAGAGAAACTGACAAATGAAATAAGGAAATCACAAAGGAAAAAGAGAAAAAAGAAAAAAATTGGAAGTTGTTGAGTTGTCTTGAGTGTGTGTGATGATGAGAGGAGAGGAAAGTTATGTTGAAGGAGGAGATGCTCTTGATTTATAGAAAGTTGAACTACTCAACAGGGAGATTGTGATAGAATTCTCGGAGACCATTCTGGTTACCACGCGAGATGCGACTAAGGGTCAGCCAAGATGCGTGTGGTGGCCGTGAAGCCATCCGCCTCAGGCCAAATTTGGTGTAAGTCCTCGATTGACAGTGTAAGCACACCGCCCTGCCCCGGGTATCTCGAGCCCGACAAGCCACATAGCACCGAATATGCACAGAATAGGCTATCAGACGGACCAACGCCATGGTTTACATTCCCGTCACCCACATCCCCGCTTCAGCCCTTTCCTGTACTAGGACTAGACGCAGCGCGCCTGGCAGCGTTGAAAGAGACAGCGCCTGCGCTCGGCAGCTCAGCCGACCCGAACATGGTCATAAGCCCCCTGGGGGAGGAAACAAGCGCGATAAGCGGTCCATGGGCGCGCGCAGCTGGGCTGAGTTGCAAGCTTTCACCGGGAGGTGAGCTGCCCGGGGCCGGGAACTGAGGAAGGGGGGCTGAGGGCTGAGGGCTAATGGCCAAACCGCATTCGGGTTAAAGGCAAGACAACGGCTGGGGAACAAGTCCGAGGCGGCGGCGCAGTCGAGAGCTGTCAGACGCCCTAGCGGGCTGCGGAGGTTCAACGGCTTCTTGAGTCCCCTCTAAACCTTGTAGTTGGTCTCCCGCGCTCGGGCTGAGGTCTGGGCTGAAGCGTAAGCTTACATGGCATAGCACACTACCTTATTCTTGGCATATCGCGGCCTTGCATGCTATCCAGATTCAATCCTACTGGAGGAGATGGGAGACAGTAGGCCCGAAACGGCAAGAAATGTAATTGGATAGCCACCGCCTGTCCGGATAGTTCTGCCATGGTTGTCTTCGTTGCATCAAGAGACTCTTCGCTCTACAGGCTCCAGTTAGGGCTGAAGATCAGGAAGACCCAATAGTTAGACACCGGGATTTTTCACCTAGGTGGAAGAGAACCAATAAAATACGGGTGTATCGAGGGCAGACCTCATGCGAGTCCACGGACGTGCATGTCTCTGATCCTCCAGTCGGTAGTTCTCGGCATGCTGTACGACCTCACGCTGCAGGCTGACCCAAGATAGCCTCGTTAGCGCATGCAACATGCAAGAGAGATTGTCCAGCTCCGACACGTTGCAGTGTTGCATAGGGCCGGTCCTCCTAGCGCAAGTTTGTCTCTGGCGGCGCCTCCTGCGAGCAAGTCAAGCCCGGAAAATGGCCACTGATACTGGGTATGATCGGCGTTCTCCGAGATTCTCTGCAATTTCCGCCCTTGTCTACGGGGAAATGCTGTCGACAAACGGCACCGGCCGGACCGGCACGGCGAGCCGGTAGAAAGAAAAATGAACGGGAGCAAGCAGTGTCAAAAGTTCATATCTGGCAAAAGATGCCAGATATAGGTACTACAGATGTGTCGTTCCCGTGACAGGCCGTCAGCTCTTCACGAAACTTTAGTTATCAAAGCTCGATATGCTTGGGCTTCAACTAAATAACAGCCAAGACCAAGTCAACCGAATATACGTCTTTAGACAGAAATTAGAGCAATAATTCATAAATTTTAGTCTAACTAATGAAAATCTCATCCTTCAAACCCTGAAAATGTCAAAATCGACTCTTGCGCAGTTAAGCCAACTTGGCTTTCAAAAAGGCTCTACTCTTCAACCAGTCCTTCTCATGTCAAAAGTGACAGATTTCATCTTGGAATACCCGGGATCCTGGTTTAAAAAAAAGCCTTCTCCAAGTTGAGTAGGATTGCTTTCTGCATGGTTGCTCGGCGAGCTCATCACTGCGTTGGGTTTAGCTTGCCAATACTGGGAAAGCCACAACAGCCACCAAGCATTCCGCAGCCAGCACAAGCACGATCAGAGAGGATCACATCTCATTCGGCGTCTATACCCAGCACTTCTTTCAACCGGCAGATGTAGATGAAAACACCATTAGTTGGGGCAACTGCCCAAGTTATCAAAATAGTCGACCTCAAGTTCTCGTCTCGAGGTCGATTTCGCTCGTCGCTGGCTTCCATGTGATGACATAAGATCGCTAATAGTTATTCCTGGCTTCTGCATCTGGCCGTTCTGAGCGAGCCAAGTCTGCCTACCCCGAAGCTGAGTCTGCCTGCCAAGGCACTATCCTGAACTGGAATTTCGCTACGAGTCGGGATTCTGTGTCGATCTCCCTTCCCAGCGATCACCAAAAAAGGGTAGCTGTTCCCTGTCCTACTCGGTATCATGTCATGCCTCACCCAGGACGGTCCAATGTCAGCCGTGGCCCGTCATGAAGTTCAAAATCGCGGCCATGGTACGGCTCCATCGCTGGTTACTAGTATTCGCGTTCCTATCCCTCGTGGTCCTCGCACTCAACCTTGCCTTGCTCATCATCTCCTCCCGGCTACCCGTCACTAATGATGGCACCAACGTCCTCATGCGGTCAGACTGCACGTCCATCTCGCGGTGGAACGTCCTGTCGCATCTCATCATCAACATCATGGGCACAGTCCTCCTCACCGCGTCCAACTACTCCATGCAGCTAGCAATAGCCTCGACTCGTGACGACGTCGACGCGGCGCACGCCCGGCGCCGCTGGCTAAACGTAGGTGTGCCATCGGCGCGTAACGTACGAGCCGTGTCCCTTCCGCGGCGGCTCTGCTGGGCACTCCTTCTGCTGAGCTCGTTCCCGCTTCACCTAGTATACAACTCGGCCGTGCTCGCGAGCCAGGCGACGACGGAGTACATCGTAGCCGAGATGGACGCCGGCTTTCTCGACAACCCCGGCACCGCGGTCGAAGCCCTCGAGGCGAACTGGACCATGATCGGCGAGAACCCGAACGCGAAGTGGCCGGGCTATGTCGAGGATTCCCGCGCCAGGAGGGAATACTTCAGAGACTATATCTTGCCTAACGCGGCTCGGTGGGACAATTTGACGCTGGAAGCATGCGCGTCCACGTATTCCGAGGTCATGCTCACGTCGCATCGGAACCTGATCCTCGTCGTGCCGCACGAAGACCCCCCGAGGAGGTTGCCGGGTCTGATTGACGAGGTAGCCCACAACAACTGGATGTGCGACGCCGGATTCTCCTGGAACCCGGAATGCCGCCCCGGTCGCGCCCGCTTCGGGGTCGGCGACTCCGCGAGGAACCTGACGCCCGCCGAGCCAGCTTACTGCCTCGCCGAACCATTCCACCAGCAGTGCGACCTGGAGATGTACGCGCCGTTTCTGGTCACTGTGATTGTATGCAACGCAGTCAAGACGTCGGTCATGCTCGCGCTCTTCTTCGTCGCGAGGGGGCGGTCGCTCAACACCCTCGGAGACGCCATTATGTCCTTCCTCAAGCGGCCTGACCCGTCCACCAAGGGGTTCGGAGCTTACGATTACAGACCGATGCTGACTCTGTGGGAAGCGAACACGCAGCCCGCACCTCTGACATGGGAACGTCGGAAGAAGCGGTGGCTCCATGCGGTGTCACACAGGCGACTTTGGATCTCCTGGGCCTTGTTCATTGCGGCCGTCGCCGTCGTCCTCGGACTCGTGATCATGGCCGTGGCGGCTGATTCCGAATCAGGCCGTCTGGCGACCTCCTTCTCCCCGTCCTCGTTCCTCATCAAGGACTACACCTCGGTGGTAGGCTGGGACGCCCTGGCCGGCTCGTCGTTCGCCTCGCTCGTTGTGCTGGTCAACACACCGCAGGTCCTCTTCAGTGCCCTTTACTTCATGTACAACAGCCTGCTGTCCTGCTTCCTGCAGGCCGCTGAGTGGAATGCCCTATCTCTGAAGCCCCAAACCCTCCGCGTCTCGCGCCCTGAGCAGGGCCGGAGTAACCGCCAGCGCCCGGCGTACTGGCTCCAGATCCCCCCGGTCTACGCCCTTCCTCTCTTGATGTTCGGCGCCGCGAGCCACTGGCTCATATCCCAGTCGCTGTTCCTCTCGAAGATCACCTTCGCGGGCTACCGTGGTCAACTGACGCACTCGACCGGCCGGCTAAGCTGGGGGCGCGCGAATAACGGCCGCGAGGGGGAGATACTGGTCGCGAACTATTCGAGCCTGTATCTTGTCTGTTCCCTCGTCGTTGGGGTCTCTGCGCTGACTGCCTTATTGTTTGTGAGCTTGAAGAGGCTGAGGGGGGACATGGTTCTCCAGAGCGGGTGTTCGGCGGCCATTGCTGCGGCTTGCCAGCATGCCCGGCAACGGGGTGAGAAGCAGCCGCTGCAGGAGCCTTGCGGGTACAAGCAGCAGGGGCATGAGATGGTGGAGAGAGTCGCGGAGGATGACGATGACGACTGGATGAGGCCTCTGATGTGGGGAGAAATCAGGCGTACCGTCGAGGCCGGATCTCTAGTCGAAGAGCCTTGTTGTCTAGGACTCACGGCTGGTCCTGTAGGGGAAGTGGTGGAGGGAAGACAATATTCATAGGCGCTTTCGAGGCTAGGTATGCATGTGTTGTTCGTCACAACCTTTCTCTTTTCCCCCAGAACGAGATGAGTTTCATCGTTGTATTGACTTGCGCTGACGCATTTCATGATTGCTGACAGTCACAGAGCAACGAGCAACTCAACTTCCACCCGATGCCGACAACTCATCCGCTAACAAACCCGACGCCTTCCAGCCCACCCCTTAACCTAGTAAAACTCCCAACTCCCTAAAACTTCCCACGAATCCCCCGCAACTCCCCTTAGAATCCCAACGCCCCGTTGAACAGCGTGGCGGCCGACGCGTCCTTGGTCCCGGCGGAGGCGAGTTGGGCCTTGGCCTGCTGGCACTGGTCTTTGGCGGCCTGGTTGGCCTCGCAAACGTTGGTGAGCTGGTCGCAGATGCGGTTGGCGATGATGCCCGGGTTCAGCGCGTCCTGCTGGCCCTTGGCAACGAGCGGGTCCGTCGGCAGGAAGGTCCCCTGATCCGCCTTGCGCCCGGGCCGGCCCAGCTGGAAGTCCATCGTCGGCGTGCACTTGCCGAAGTCGGCCGCCCCGCCGGCGTTGCCGCCGCCGTTCTGCTGCCGCCTGTCAAGGGCCGCGGCGGAGGCGCTGGCGGCGCCGAGGAGCAGGACGAGGGCGACGTTGAGCTGCATCTTTTTATGAGATGGAAAAAAAGAACGGATGGCAGAAGGAGAGGTTTTCGGATGAGACCAAACTGTGCTGGCGAAAGAGCGGCGTGGGGACTGAAGAAACGACAGGTTATGAGACAGAGAGTGTGTGTGTGAAGCGGCCAGCACGTGGTATTAGCAGCGGGAAACAGAGTTCGCAGAACCTGGGGCGAGGAGAGAATTGAGTTCAACTCAATTATCAGAAACGAAAGACCTTTGGATGAATTGAATCGTGCCTCATGCCAAGTATCCAGCAGCGAGTCCGGTTTCCTTTTGTACTTCCAACAGCAATCGGGAATCGACAGAGAGAGCTCAGACTGCTCTGAGGCGAGAGGCGAGGCCGATCAACGCGAGAGAAGAGAGACCCTCGGCACATGGGGCGAAGAGCAAGTTCAGACGGCACCGTGTTTGAGCTCGGACACTCGGAATTCAGGCGCGAGAAGGCAGAGGGCGGGCTGCTTAACGCAACGATTGGACCATAAGATCTGCGCAGATCGGGGCTTCCTTGTTGGAATCGGACGGCATGACATGAGATGAAGCACGTCGCGGCGCCAGGCTGAAGCGCGGAGCGACGAAACCAGACCGACGTCGCCTCCGCTACCGAAGAAAAGAGGAGACTTAGTCAGTATTACCCCCTTTTGGAAGACCTTCGAAATTTCCGGTTTGGATCAAAAAGGCTCGCTCAGCCCCGAGAAGCGGCGATCAGGGGTGAACTTCAATCACCATTGTAGAGCTTATTCTGGCAGCAACGTGTCGCGGTGCGTATCAACGCCGGAGTAGATTCGGTGACCAGGGCTGAGTCGGACTGACCAAGCCCTTCCCGATTCTGGCGGAATTTTTGGGAACCGGGTCAACGCTTGCTGTCCCCGGGGACGAAAGGCTTATCTCCATCGCGTCCCTCGTCGGTGCCGATAGCCGGAGCACCGCTCTCGGGTCTGGGCGGCCGGAACGGGGCCGAAACCGTCCAAGTTTGGGGTTCCCTCGAGATGCCCTCTCGGGTGGATTAGCGATCAGACTAGAACGATATCTGAAGTCTCGGTCAGCCGGATCATTCAATCCATATTACCCTTTTCAATAACCCGAGGAAATATTGAAGGGCAGCTGATTTCGGCATCGTGTTGCGCGACACACGTGTGGCAGCCACTCGACTCGAGGCTTTGCTGACGGAAAGGTGATGCCAGAATATCCCTACTCCGCAGACGCGACTTTTCCTGGTCGATTGCTGTCGGGAGTGCTCCGTGTCTCAAGATACCTTCAGATTTTCTATTTCGAAAATCCATTGTTCGTTGCTTCTCTTCCCCCTGGCAGATGCAGGTGTTCATCCAAAGAAGTGTATCATCATTGAGATCGGGCCAAGTTAGTAACCTCGTTCGACTTTGCCACGCCATTCTCAACCCTCATTAGCGCTCTTGTCCCCCACGCCCAAGTTCCTAAGACTGTGTGCTGATGCGTGGATAGCCGCATAGAATCAATCATCGTTTCAGAGTGAAGCGTACTTTTACCGATACCTCTCTTCCCTTGCGCCTCAGAGGCCATTTCTTCTTTCAAAAACAGGAGCGGGGAGTTAACAGCCTCCTTAGCAGTACAAGGTTGGGACAAAGTTTACGGTTACCGTGGTTTACTCGTTCATGGAGTTTCAGAGAGGGCATGACTTGTGTTTGCGGCTACCACGACGCTTGCCCGGCATTTAGCTTCTTCATCCGGACGGATGAAATGTTATCCGGAGATTGGACGGTGGTCTTCTGCCGCTTCGAATGTGCTGACATGCTGTCATGTACTCGCCGACGAGTTCAGCTTAATACAACCTGCATGTTGAATACAAATGATAGGACTGAGCAGATCAGTCTCTAGCCCCAGGTTGGTTATTTGCTCCTTCCCGAATGTCCCCTGGCGAAGGTGGTCAGAAGGAAATGGAGGGGGATGAGGAAGAGCCCAGCCATCGTGATTTTCCGGTACGTTCTCTCTGCTCACTTCGCAAGCCAACAGCTTCGCGAGTATTCCGATGGAACGACTGCCGGGAATTCTTGCGCTTCATCGACCTCGACTAAATAAGCATCCAGCACGCGGACGACTGAAGGACTGACCTCTGGCAGCAAATGCAGCTTCAGAGTCGACGTGAAAGACGCAAGAAAGGGGTGAATGGCAGCACACAAAAGGTCTACGGAGACTGGAGTGTCTGCAACCTCTGTGCATCTCTGCGGGTTTTTCGGGGAGCTCATTTTCAGGGGCAAGCGAGCGAATTTTCCAGCACTCCAGAGCATGCAATAAGCCACCTTGCTACGTTCCGTGATGGTGGATGATGGATGGACGCTACAGCCTACGAGCAACTCCTCGAAGCGACTTTGCAGGGACAACTTCGTTCTTCGCACTCCACCCGAATAGATTCGCGTAAAGAGCGTACGGAAGCTCTGTTGCTCCCCTGATGCCTGTTTGGGAGATTGTGTCCATCTCGGTTGTGAGTCGTGTCCGGCGCAGACCGTCTCTCTCTTTGGAGTCGGGTGTAACCTCACCACCACCCACCAAACCAGCGATCGCTCTTCGTAGATCCAACAGTGCCAGCGAGTCCACCAATAACGCGTTCGTCGTCATTCTCGGAGGGCACCCCGAGAATACTACGTGAGCATTTCATTCGGGGTCTTGAGCACGGGGCCGCCGCCGACTCGTGGGCTTGCCACCTCTTTTTATTTCCTCCTTTCTCCCAACAGCGAACTCGAGTTTCCTGCCTCCGATCTCGTGCGAGTAGACGAACAATTTGGTCCTTGGTGGAAAAGCAACCCGTCGAATCCCGCGGCTTCCCGTAGCTCAACTCATTCCTCCTAGTATGATTACTACTTCGACTCTGGACGCTCTACAACTAGTGTAGACTCGCGGTAGCCGAAACCTTCCCTGTTGGACGAGAATGGCGCGCGGCTTTCGGAAGGGAAACCTGCCAAGTCAATATTGGCGTTTATTTGCTTCAAGTTAACGACGGCAAACGATTTGAAGGCGGCGGTCGACCAATGGCCAGACTCTGCCCGGCCCATGCCCCTAGTTCTGGAGCAGCAGGAATGGGGACTGGGATAGGGGGCGCGTGCACTGCCTTGCGGCGCTGCTGTGATTGTGAATTGATTTGGACCCCATGCATGCGTCCCATTCCCTCGTATCACAGAGACGTTGATTTGATGTGCGATTGATTCAAAGTGCGATGCGGGTTCTCGAAAAGGGGGTAGTAGTTCGAGACACGCCCTACTCGGCTTAAACGCCAGCAATGACAATCAAGCAATTTTTTTCATTGCGACAAGTCTAGCCGACGTCGAAGTGGATGCTTGCGTGGAGCGCGGACTCAAAGACCGACTGTCAACCGATTTTCCGGCGGGAATTTTTCAGGGGGCTTATGAATACAGTTCGGCGATTGACATATGGCCCGACTTATGCTTAAACAAAAGCAGAGGATAAATATATTGGACCCGCGGTTTCTTGCGGGCCCGGCCGCGAACGCTCTTGAGGCTCGGCGAGTGAATTTACAACTCACGACAAGCAATGAAGAGGATGAACTGGTGTCACGATAACAAGGTCGCCAAGAACTATTGTTGTCATCTCTCAACCCCGCACCGTATGGCTGGGCTTCTTTAGCGATGTCTCCCTGTTGGAACTTGGAAATGGTGGTCTAAAGCACGTGGAGACTGCAATTCAGCACGGCATGCACAGGCCGGCGCGGCGCCCCAACGTCCATTTCCAAAGTGGGCGATCAGTGATACAACCGGCGGAATATACCTACACTGGGAAAGCCCTAATGGCAAACGATCAGTCACCTGGTCACTTCCATTCACTTGAGACACCCAACATCTTAGATAGAGTTGATTGGTTTTGAAGTTAACGTCTAAGTGAAAGAATAAGCAGTGTCTTGATCTTCAGCCCTGCATAACCAGAAGCAAGACTCTGCTGGATGGCCACTCGACTCCAAAGTCTCGCTGTCTCTGCCGTCATGTAACGCCACGTCACGTTACCCCGACGCATGCGCCGTTAAGCCGGCTGAATGTCCTCTGCGGTAGCGATAGCCGCCACGACCACCGATCAACTCCCAACTCCCGAGACTTGCCTGTACCTAGAGCGAATCGCCCGATGGCGACGTGATCAACCCCAACCAGGAGAGCCACAAACGTTCTGGAATGCGCTCGCTTTCGGTCCAAATTAGGGAACCGCCACAATCTCAAGCCGCTGGTCCATGTAACGTCATGCCCTTTGAGAAGCCATCTCCGCCCCGGGGGCTCATGGGCCAAGGCCCTGCATCTTGCTGACAGAGACAAGGTCATGACAGGGGAGGTCCCAGGTTCTTGGAAGGTTAGTCCCGCAATTTGCTCGCTTGTTTCACAATGCCTCGCTTCTTCCTGCTTTGAAACGCACTCTTTTTTCTCGTCTCTCCTCCCTCTCTCCCTGTCTTTTTCTCGTCTGGCCCAAATCATGCTGCGAGAGCCGAAGTTCCCAGTGAGGTCGGATGATCGACCCGAGAACACACAACCTTTTTTCCCCTTCCCGTATGTTTCTTAAGATCAGTGTTTGGATGAAATGTCTCTGGGGTCAGAATGTAACATGGCCTTCTCTTTCCCCGCCTCCCGTGAACGATATCAACGTCCCGAATTCCGTTGACGGCATTTGGATCAAACCCCATTGGGGACTGTACTGCAAACAACCCCCTTCCCCGGATTTTCTTACGTCGGGCTGTTTATTGCTCTGGGCTCCTAGCCCTCCTGCAAGAGGGCCAAGTCCAGAACCTGCGGCTTGTCACGCAAAAATTGTCCGTCTTGTCTTGGCATCATTTATTTCTGGCCGGGGCTCAGCTCACAATAGGAAGGACTTTCCCATCGCGCCCCTCTCCGCGCCGTAGGATTTGTTGCCCAACTCGGGCAGGCTGCCAGCGCGCCGCACCCCCTACAGCGGTCCTTAATCTTCCATCATCCCATCAGTCTCCGCAGTCTTATTCTCCCGCCAATGAGTCCCGCAACGATGCGAAGAAAGCCCGCGAGCCTCGACTTCGTCTCTGCGGATGGAGACAGAGGCATGGGTGACAGGCGTCAGGGGCCAGGACGAGGGGCAAAAAAAGCAACCAAATGGCAACGTCGAAAAGTCTTGGCCGGCTTCTGCCAACACGGCAGATAGTTTACGCACATCCCAAGGAGGCTTAGTCCAATGTCCAATATGTCCCGACGCGGTTTGTGGACCGGACCACCCATCCACTCGATGGACTTCTCGGTTCCATCGATACGATAATGTCATCTTGCGTTGGCACTGAACCGAACTTGCCGTGAGGTAGTCTCTAATACTAGTATATATCTCTCCACCGAGACCGCCCCGGGTCTGGACTCTTCCTCTACTCCTGTCTTTCTGATTCAACTTTGTTAGGTCCCTAGCACCAACGTCGTTGTTCTGTCATTCGTTCCCTTTTTCGACTTCACTTCACTTCAGTTCGAGTAAACAAACTACTTGTCTTCTTTATTTCAATCCATCTTTCGAATCCGTTCTCCCATCACAACCACCACAACCAACCACCATGCGTTTCTCCACCGCCTCCGCCGCCGCCGTGGCGCTCGCGGCCTCCTCCCAGGCCATGAACATCTCGACCTCTTCCGACCTCGACGGTTCCGTGTGGCAGGCCATCACCCCCGTCGTCGAGGCCCGGACCTTCGAGGACATGCCCCGCAACCGCCCCTACAAGAGGCAGTCCGGCTGGAACCCGCCCTCCAATATCGCCAAGCCCCTGAAGGAGGTCTGGGACCACTGCAAGAGCACCTACTCCAACTTCTTCGGCTTCAAGAACTACGGCTGGGACCAGGTCATCGCCACCAAGGGTACCATCAACGTCTGCGTCCGCTGGGAGTCCTCGGCCTCCGTGACCGAGGCCCAGCGCGCCAAGGTCGCCACCGCCCTCAACAAGGCCCACCAGGGCTGGTACAAGTGGCTCTACGGCTACGACAACTTCCCCTACGCCGACGTCAAGGTCAACGTCGTCGGCTGGGCTGTCCGCGACAAGTCCCTCCTCCAGGGCTCCACCTCCGGCATCGACGTCTACACCGACAAGGATGGCGAGGGCATCCCCCAGTGCGCCGAGTCCTGCGGCCGCTTCTTCAACCAGAACGGCGACTACAGCAAGTGCGCCGGCGGCGCCGCCCGCCACTACGACCAGTCCCTCTGGCTCACCGACGGCATGGCCGGCGGTGCCGGTGGCGACTGGGGCCAGCGCATCGGCCGCGAGTACTTCATGGGTGCTCTTGACTCTGCCAACGTCCACATCCTCCAGCACGAGATCGGCCACACCTACGGCCTGGATGACTGTAAGCCCGCCCTCTTCTACCCCTTTTCCTGTGTAACGCCCGCTAACAAAATCCTTCCGCAGTCTACGACTGGACCCCCACCGGTGTCTCCAGCTTCGTGATGCTTGCTGGTTCCGCCGCCCAGATCACCGACTTCGACGGCTGGATGCTCCGCAACTGGTGGTACGAGCTCTCCCGCGAGCGCGGCTGGCAGTCCGGCACCAGCTCCTCCGGCTCCGGCTCCGCCGCTGCTCCCGCCCCCGCTGCCACCTCCAAGGCCCCCGTCCAGGCTGCTGAGGAGGAGGCTCCCGTCGAGGAAGCTCCCGTCGAGGAGGCCCCCGCCCCCGCCGCGCCTACTCCCGCCCCCGCTGGTGGCGGTGCCACTGCCGGCGCCTGGGGCCAGTGCGGCGGTGCCGGCTGGACGGGCCCTACCGCCTGCGCCTCCGGCTTCAAGTGCGTCAAGGCCAACGAGTGGTACTCCCAGTGCAGCATGGCCTAAGCGTGGCCCTGTGATACCCGAAGAACATGCCAAACAACCCACAAAACCAAACACTCTTGACATCTGGCGATGAGATGGTCGACTCCTTGAGCGGGAGCAGTCTGCTGTATATATCGACGGCCCTGCGGGAGTTCGACATTTACGTCCGTCGCCTGGACATACATCGTTCTCATCCTCCGGGGCGAGGACAGCTTCCTGTCTATAAGCATTTTTTGGCCCGAGCGGTCTCCCATTCTTCCGTACATAGTAACATCACTCTCCGATGAGTTCACACAAACTTTGGATTCGATACTTGCATGTGTGATGCCGTGACGTTTTCAGTTGATTCCTCCCATGACGTGTTGTATTTGTTTCTTGGTGATCGGACATCTTGAGTACGCGACATTGTCGGGAGTAATACCGTGCGTTGCACCTCAGAATATTTCTTAAGTCGTGAAGTGGTGTCATGTGTGCTGGTTCTGAGGACGCATTCTCCAAGGTGTTCGTTCAGAGTTGCATCTCGCGCGGCTCGAAGCATTGAGGTCGGATCATTTTTGAAGCGGTGGGGAGATGTGTCCCTGGTCAGTCCTCTGCGAAGGAACGGTCACCGAATGGCGTGGAGGGCGGTTTATTTATAAGCAGCGGTCACTGCAACCTTGATGGCCAGTGACTCAGTACGTTGCCTACCTAAAGGGAGCTAGGTAAATGACCAAACATTCACAGCGTGCGGGGCATAAATCGTGCCGCATATGATATGCGGTGCTCAGCGGACATTAGAGCTTGGATTTCACTACTTGTCTTTGGGGTTTCCAATTAAAATGGTTGGACAGTCGATACCGGTCGGAGCTGGCGAGCATCACATCTACTGTCGCACAAGGTAGGTACCGCAGGAGGTTGAACCTGTCAAATGGTACGTCTGGTAGGGATATGCCAGAGTGAAAACATGTGGATTCCATGACCCCAAACTGAATTCTATCCACGACGGCTGTTTCCGATCATGTTGTCCTTGTTTGGTTGGTGAGGGAGAGTTTGCCTGGAGAAGATGCGTGTTAGTCGGGCAAGACTGGTGATGCTGACGATCCCAAGCACTCATGACTTGGCCATGGTATCGACTGACCCTTCACCAAGGTCTGGCAGGTTGTCGAGATCAGAACCGGAGTACATGAAAGGACTTTGGGCGCACTGTGACTGGACTTCATAAAAGTGGCCGAATAAGTGAATATATACACCCTCATCTCTGGTGCCGCAGCTCATGGATGCACAACATGAGACTCTCAGTGAGAGCCACTGTAGGCGGCGAGGGCATCACACCACGAACATCACGCATCCTGGCCATCACGCCGTGAGCACTGTATGAAGAAGAGAACATTACAGATGCAAAATACATGCATTGAAAAGCATTGTTGTGAAAGTCTGGACGTTGGAATGAGATCCGACACCCTGCTAAGGTGAGATGGTGAAGGACCGGCGACCGTCTAAGTCCGGAGCGCTACCACTGAGGCGACCAGCGGAGCCAATCAGCAGCACTGAAGTGCCCCCCTTTCCTATTCTCATTACGCATCGAAAACCACAAGCGTTGGCTTGCCTATGGACTTTCCGTCCGTGCATCTGCGGCTGGCGCCGACGCCCGCGGATTTAGACGGGGCTTTCTGTGCAGCGCCCTTTTGATGATGGCTTGGTCAGAATTTTTCCTCATGTTCCCTCCCTAGGACTTAGACGGATGATCCAATCGAAAGGTCCGGAGCATGCACGCCATGCTCCCTCCCCCGGCGTGACTCACGGAGAGCCGCCGGAGATCCCAGCTGGGCGGGAGACGCTGGGGGGTCTGGAGGATTATTAAAGGGCGTCGATCGCGCGAGAACTACTTAGATCACGTCTTTCTTGCTCGGGCAGATCATCAGCCCACGGCCGGCCACTACCTTAGTTGGTATAAGACCGGCCCGTTCTCCCCTTGCGAACGCACTGCACCACTTTGCTTCATGCTAGGAAGTTGGAATTCCGACTTGAATTTGGACAGCTCGCCAAAACGAACGGGTATTATCTACTACTATCATGTAAGGATTTTCTCTCTTCAGAGACGACTGAACGCGCCCCGTTTTCCTCATCGACACATCGTACACATCTTTTCATCTATTCGAACTCATTTCTGTTCTTTTCTCGTCGACGGCAAGTGGGACACCACGAAAGGCAACACCGCCACCACGCCGTCTGTCATTGATGGACCTGGAAGACAAGGCACCTGCCTGCCTGCCTGCTGCCGCTTACAGGCTCGTCACCTGGTTGGTGACGAGGAGACCGGCGACGGCGGCGGAGGTTAGGGTGGACATGACACCCGAGATGAGCGCAGAGACGGCAAGGGCACTGACGTCGCCGCCACGGCTGGGGGCGAGCTGACCCAGGATACCGATCTGGATACCCAGGGAGCCGATGTTACCGAAGCCGCAGAGGGCGTAGGTGGCGATGAGGTGGGAGCGGCCGGACATGGAGAGGTAGGGCTCCTCCTTCATGGCGGAGAAGGCGACGTACTCGTTCTGGAAACACGGGAGATCAGCATCCGCAGGGAAAAAAAAACACCTTCAACAAGGGAGAGAGCGAAACACTTACAGCGATGACCTTCATGGCAATCAGGCGGCCGACCTTGAGCAGCTCGTTGCGCGGGACACCGAGAAGGGCGGCGATCGGGTAGAAGATGTAGCCGGTGATGAGGTTCAGGGTCAGGCCGTCGATGTTCAGGTAGCTGCCCCACCAGGTGAGCAGGCCGTCCACAAGGCCGACGAAGGCAAGGATACACAGGATGGAGGCGACGATGGTGCCGGCGATCTTGATACCGAGCCAGGCGCCGTTGGCGAAGGCATGGATCGAGTTCTTGGCATCGTTCTCCGTGTCCTCGGGGATGACGACCTTTCCGGCCGTCAGGGTCTCCTCGTTCTCGGGCCAACGCAGCTTAGAGATGGCGATGGAGGCCGGGATGGACATGACGCACGAGGACACCATGGCCTGGGCGTTGAGGCCGAGGTTGATATAGGCGACGAGCGTGGATCCAGAGATGGTCGCGAAACCGCAAGTCATGATCTGGTGGATCTCGGCCTTGGTCATGTGAGGGACGAAGGGACGGACCAGCATGGCGGACTCGCCCTGGCCGATGAAGGGGGTCGCGGCGGCGACAACAGCCTCAGCGCCGGAGACGTTAAGGGCCCAGAAGACGAAGGTGGCGAACTTGCCGATGAACCACTGCAGGAAGCCGATGTAGTAGAGGACCTGGACGATGGCGACGAAGAAGATGATGGGGGGGATGACGCCGCTGATGAACCAGTGGAGGTCGATGACGCTCTCAGCCGTGAGGAAGGCGGTACCCTGGTTGGCGAAGCCGAGCAGGTCGCCTGCGCGCTCGGCGATGAACTTGAAGATGTCGTAGCCGACGCCGGTGCGGAGCACGAAGAGGGCGATGATGTATTGGGCGAGCATGCCGCCGATGACGGGGCGCCAGTTGATGCGCGTGCGGGCGTGAGAGGTCCAGTAGAAGAACTTGAGGATGACGATCAGGCCGCAGATGGAGATGACGCGGTTGACGCGGGTGTTCTCGCCCGACTCCTCGGAGACGAGGGAGCCGACGAGCATCACGGCGAGGGTGAGCGCGGCGCCGGCGTAGGCGTGGAAGCGCTCGGGGATCAAGGTGTAGACGCGGCCGGCCGAGTTGTGCCACACCCACTTGATGGGGCGCGACACGTAGGTGCTGGGGACGTAGTTGAAGACGAGGCGGAGCGAGATACCGAGCCAGACGAGGAACGGCACGACCCAGTTCTTGTCGTTGCGGTGCAGGATGAGGGAGGCAATCCACCAGCCGGTCATGAGGAGGACGAAGAAGATGAACACGCCCCTCCAGATGGCCTTCTTGTTCTGGCGGGCGAACTGGCGCCACTTGGGCACGTCTTCGTCATCGCTGTAGGCGCGCTGGTGGTGGGGGACCTCCTTGCTGGAGTCGTCGTACTCGGGGGGACCGCTGAGCTTCTCGGGGTTGCCCTTCTCGATGTCGTCGCTCTGGCCGGTATAGGTGACGTTGTCGTAAGGGGCCTTCGTGTCGGCGCGGGGCTGGTCGGCGTGCTGGTTGATGGTGTCCAGCGCCGGGTCCGAGCCGCGACGGGGCGGCGTGCCGGCCGGGGTCTGGTACTGCTCCGTCTTGGGGTCACCGGGGTTCTGGGAGGCCATGGTTGCGGGAGTGCTGGTCTCGTGTCGTACGGACAACGTCGAGCTTGACTCTGGGGTGGAGGACCGCGAAGAAATTTCTTCTCGCGAGTGGTGTGGTGGTGGTGGACCGCGGGCTCGGCACAGATGAAGGCTTTGCCTGGGGGAGGTTTCCGGTTATTATTATTAAAAGTAATAATAAAACACTTGTTGGACTTGTCGGCCACCGGGACGGTTCTCTGCTGCGAGATGGGCAAAGGCAACGCGAGGGAAATGGAGGGGGGAAGCTGCGCGAGACAGACGAAGAACCACGACGACAGAACCCTGGGAGAGGGAAGATTGACGCGTCCCGAGGGGAAGCCCTTTTTAAAAATTCCCAGAGTGCGTAGATCACAGCAATACCTAGTGCCGAGGCCAGCCAGGCCAACGGCGCAAACGATCCTCGACATCCATAGCTTATCAGCAACCCGGGAGCCAGGCCCAGTCCTCCTCCCCCCCAGCCCCGGCCGGGCAGGCAAGGCAGAGAGAGAGGCAAGGGAAAGGATACCTTCCGGGCAGGGGTTTGCAGGGCGCGCCGGAAGGTCACTCTCCTGCAGTTGCGTTGCGTCGCCGCTGCAGGTTCGCTCGCCCGTCGGGTGTGGAGGGGAGGGGAGAGGGACCTTTTCTCATGTGGTTCGGTGCCCTTCTCGGTGGATTGACCCAGTGCTGAAGAGCTCGCAGCCAACGACGGACGGCGGACAGGGTTGACGGGTGTGGGATTGACAAAAAGTGGTGGTACAAAAGATACTAGATTGGCCAGGGTAGCTAGGGAGAGATGGGCGCCGAGGATGGGGACCGGAGCAACGAGACTGGATAGTAGGACGATATCTCTCGGATGAAGAGGGGGGCTCGCCACCAGGCGGTCAGTTTTCTTCAACACGTCGTATCATCGTGACTGATTTTTAAATGTTAAGTTTCAGCTATTTTCACTTAATGTTTTGAGTCACTACAGACCCGATGAGAGTCGAAGAGTCTAGGAAACTCAAGCGGTGTTCCGCTGGGAAAGGGATGGATCGTATCGCGGGCTCTCACCGAAGCTGCGATAAGGATCGAATAATTTTTTTTTCGTCTCACCAACTTGTGGGTGAAGCTCTCGGGTGGCATGACAAGGATGATGGGAACGCCGACGGGGGAACCAAGCCAACTAGCTTCCCAAGCGTGAGTGGCAAAGCCAACGGCGCGCTTCCGCTTCTGGAAGGTTGATGGAACGACGGGGCCACGCGGTGGAGAAGACTGAGATTGGGGCGACGAGACTGGCTCGTCTCTCTCAGCGCCTCTCTCAGTCTCTCTCTCCCTCTTGTCCGGGTTCATCGCATTTGCCTCGCCTGGGATTGGACTGCGAGAGATGCGGGAACAAGACGCACGAATCATGGCACCCCTTGGATCCTGATTCCCGAGAGATGTGTCTCTCGTCCAAACTCCAAAGGAGCTGGGACTCCCGGGGCCGCCGCCAATGAACCATCGCGGGCAATCACGGCCGGGACGGCGTTGGCGACAGGTTCAACGACCCGGGCCTTCTGATAGGCCCATTACCGGCTTTTCACCTAGCACACTCGTGGGTGTATGCCGCGCACCAAGACAGCTCGGTGTGGTGTGTGGCAGATCCCACATCCTTCCGCGCGCCGGTGGACGTGTGTGTGGCTGCTAGGTTCCTAGGGGCCGAGACCCCAAGAAACGCCAGTGAGATCAACATGATCTAGCCTACGGAGGAGATGCCCTGAGAAGGCAGAGTGCGTCTGTGGTCTGAGTGAGACTGTGACCCCCAAACTGTCACCCTCCATCCCATCCCCCCAGCTCGGAGCGAGCGGAGAATCGGGACTGGTTGGAGATAGCTGCATCAGCCGCCCGAGCGCCACCAACGCCATGGATCGAGCTTAGAGGAGGGGGACAAGAACAGAGCCGACAATATGTACTGGTTCGTCTGGTCCATCGTCAGTTCTTCGCCTGCCAGCCAGGCCACTGTCTGCTCACGTCGCCTGTTATGCCCAGCATCGCTATCGCTGCTGTCGCTAAGGCTGTTTGCCTCGTTCCTCAGTCGAGACAACGTCAGAAGAGCGTGGTGAGATCAGATCGGCGATAAGGCGCGGTGGTCTGGCCTGGCCTGGTCTCCTGGAGCAGAGGGCTCGTGAGCCTGGGGAAAACCCGCTATCAAATCTCAGGCTTTCGCAATTGAGACGAGATGAAGGCCTCTCGATTAGCGAGCTGTTGTTCAACAAACCCCCCGTCGTCAAAGTCCAAGCAGAGGCCGCAAGCGAGTGATGAGTTGAGTTGTAGGGAGTGCCTGGACAAGACGCGACAGCGGAATCTCACTTTGATTTCCCTTTAATGCGGCAGCGATAACAACCGCCCTCATCCTGGTATAGCATCCTTTCCCCCCTCCGTCTTGCTCCTGTCTACTCCGTTTATGTCCGCCGGGTAGAGCCGAGACTGGCTGCAAAAGTCGAGCTAACTTGGCCCTAGAACGGCAGAACCCTTACACACCTCCCCAAACCAGGAGCGCGTCGCACGCACAGCGCGCAGTGCAGCTGCATATTGGAAGGGGGGCACCCATGCCATGTCACCCTCCCCATGCCCGGGGAACCGATGAGAGGCAAGGTTGTTGAGTCTGACAGGCGGGCGGTCAGTCAGTTCGTATCTCTCTGCCCAATTCAGTCAACGACCGCGTGCGCCCTGAAGTCCGAAGAGAGATTGGCAGGCGGACAAAAGTGCCTCTGCGCGCTTCCCAAAAGCTTGGGGATTGGTTAGGGACAGGGGTCTTTTCAGCTTCGGTCGGCTCCGCTTCTCTAATTGAGCCTGAGCAGAATTCGCTGTGTAATAATGCCAGACACGTGAATGGTTTTCGTGATGATAAACTTGATAAGCTCAAACCTCAAGGTGAGCTCCGACTCGTTTCTCTGCTTGGCACGGTGAGGATTTTGCTGTGCCACTCGTTGATCTCCGACGTTCCAACAACTGCTATCTCGAACTCATTCTGAGTGCGCGCGCACGCAGCACGCGTCTACGATGTCCAACTTATCAATTTTGAGCAAAGTCTTATCTGAGCGAGCGAGCGGCGCTGTCTCAGCTTCATAGATTAAAGTTCTGGATGAGCGTGGGTGTTCGACGCTGGTTGAAGCCTCTCACCCTCTCACTCACCCGCCCGCTCACTCACTCATCAACCGAGGCGAGACCGCCGGCCATGACCGCGGATCCAGAGACGCTACCACGTGTCTCCCGTCTCCGCCCCCAGATCCGGCTGCGCGGGATGACACGACGACGGTCGCACTTGGATCTTCTCTGTCTCTGTCTCTGTCGGCCGACTGGTCGACTCCGCTCGCCGGCGTCGGGAGCACCTGCGCTGGCCCGCATATCTTTAAGCGTGGCCCGGATTCCTGGACTCACACGCAGCACCTGCACGTGTGGCACCCTCTCCGTCCCGTCCTCCTCGAACATCATTGCCACGTGAGGACTTCCCGTTCTCATTCGCCAAGAATATATCCGGCGATAGTTGAGTATTCCATGTCGGTGGCCTGCGAGCACGCTTTGACTTACGCCGATTGGCACGATGCGCCCCCCCCCCCCCTCCCCCCGACAAGCCTAGGCGACGTGGACTACTGTATATCCGAACGTGAACCCCAGTCCCCTTGTCGTTTCCCAGTGTCTCATCCGGCCGGAACACAAGCAACGTGTCTTGGGCCACCTAGACGCGGCTGCTCTGTTCTTATGTGGACGAACATCGACCCGACTGCTTGTCATACCGTCCCAGCGCCTGATGCTTGGTTCTTTCGCCGTACGGTACCTGCTGAAAAATTGTCCAGCTTAACCCGGAAAACGAATTAAGCATCCGTCGTAAGTGCCAGCGGCCGACATGCTCGAGTCCTACTTTGCGAAGACCTCACTCGAAGTGTGTCGCACCAAGAGCAACGCTGCTGGTGGCACGACCAGCAATTGCATCTAATTACATACCCGGTGCTGCCTGCCGGGCTCCTGACAACAAAGTGTCTACCTGTCTTTGGAAATTCCAGTTGCACGACATCCAGGCAAAGACCCGAAGGCAAATCACTAGAACGACATTTGAATGAACAGACCGGACCGGATCATCGTAACAAGCAAGTTCTCTCTGCTTTCCATTAATTCCTAAAATCCTACATCGACTCTCAAGTTCTCAACTAAGGGGGGTATCAATTGTTCTCAGCAACGGCACGCTCGCTCTTCTCCTGGACCTCAGTCTTGTACTCCTTGAACTGCCTGGCCGGCACCCTCTTCATGAACATCTCGTCCAGCTCCTCGTACGTCCGCCCTGCGACCTCGGGCTGGTAGAACCACAGGTATACGGTGCACAGCACGGAGAAGGCGCCGAAGATGAAGGCGACTTTAGCCTTGAGGTTGGCCTGGTCGGGGTTGAAGAGGAAGGGGATGACGAAAGCCCACATGGCCTAAGAACAGAGATGTTAGTGATCGATGCTTAGAAAGATGAGACTTGGGTGGTGACTCACGAAAAGGGCATTCTGCAGGGCGAGGGCCATGGCGGCCGTCTTCGCACGCAGGCGGGAGGTGGCGACCTCGGTCAGCAGGGAGTAGGCGGTGGCGCCGATGGTGACGTTGTAGAAGAAGCAGTACACCAACAGCAGGGCGACGGTTCCCTTGACGGCGCCGGGGGTGCCCGAGACGGCAAGGCCACCGGTGATCATGAGCAGCACGGTGAGAAACATCATGCCGTAGAGCGTCAGACCGCGGCGGCCGATGCGGTCGATGAGGAACCACGAGGTGATGTTGCCGAGCATGGACATGACCTGCTGGACGATGGCGAGAGTGAAGCTCTGCTTGACGGAATAGCCGGCCAGCTGCTGGTAGTACGTCGAGTAGTTCGCGACGAAAAACACGCCGCAGAGGGCCTGGATGCTCAGGGGCATGACGGAGATGATAGTGCGGCGCAGGTTGGACTTGCGGAAGCACTCGGCGAAACTAGAACCCTCGGTCTCCTTGCGCACCTCGGCGAGGGTGACGGTTATGATGGACAGGCGCTGCTCGACCTGGGCTGGGTCGTAGCCGAGCCGGGCGAGCGAGCGGGCGGCCTTGTCCATCCGGCCCTTGTTGACGAGCCACCAGGGCGACTCAGGCATGAAGAAGAGGATGGCGGCGCCGAGGCCGCTGACGCCATACTGCGAGACGAAGATGGCGCGGTACGCCCAGCGGTCCTCGCGGGTGCCCGTCTCGTTGACGATGAGCGAGACGATGAAGGGCCCGATGGTGAAGGCGATGGCGGCCGCTGCGGTCATGATGCCGCGCAGGGCGAGAGGGACGATCTCGCCGATGTACGTCATGCTGACGGTGATGAAGGCGCCGATGGGGAAGCCGGCGACGAACTTGCCGGCGAAGAAGATCTCGTTGGTCGTGCTGATGGTCTCGAGCGTGATGCCGACGAAGATGAAGATGTAGCTGAGGAAGTAGGTCCACTTGCGGCCGATGCGGTCCGCGACGTAGCCGGCTCCGATGGATCCCACGACGGCACTAGACGACGACGGCGACGTCAGCCTCGATATCCGCGGGGGCAGTATGTAGGGGAGAAGAAGGCACTTACGATGCTACCGGGGCGCCGCTGTAGGCGGACTGCCACTTGGCGGGGAGGACATAGTCGCCCTCGAACTCGGAGCCAAAGTCCTTGCGGAACTCGCGGATGCCCAGGATGCTGCCGCCGGCCTGGTTGTCGAAGCTGGTCAGGACGAGGACGTAGATGGCGTAGAGGCACCAGACGAACGCCCAGGGCTTGTTGCGGATCGCCTGGAGCGGCGTCTCCTCGTGGTCCAAGGCCGTGGCGGCGTGTCCGATCTCCTCGACGTGCTCGCCCTTGGCGGCGGCGATGTCGTCCTTTTCAGCGGCGAGAGACCGCCTGGACGCCTCGAGGTTGCTGTCTGCCATGGTTTCGGTGTTTTTTTTTTCTTCAGAAAACCCCAACGACTAGATTGTCAGAAGAGGAGGGTTGGCTGGAAGTATCTCGGGCCGATTGACTTAAAGTTGGGAACCCAAAGAAAAACTCTGGGGGAAACCAATCAACAACAATCTGGGGAAAGTTGGAGCAGATGAGTCTGGGGAACTGGGGCTGGGCCGGATCACGAACAGTCGAGACCGGGAACGTCCCCGGTTCTTATTGTCAGTGACAGTTTGCGGCTCGTGCTCGTCGAGGAAGTCGTAGGCACTTCCTCGGATCAACGTCGTCGTATTGATCGACCGAAGGAAACCCATCGTTCGGTCCCCTTTGGTGCCAGCGAAGGCGTTCGACGCCACATGGGTCGACCATCACGCTCGTGACTGGTCTTCCCCGTTCTCCCCTCGTCTCGAAACCGCGCGGCTTCAGTTGTGGGGGAGGGGCCGGTTCAACGCCCTAGGGATGATGGTGTTTGCATGATGCCACCACCCACCCCCGTTTCAGCGACGGGTCGGTCTTCGAGCCGGCAAGTGTTTGCCTTGGGAAAAGGTCCAACAGCAGACGACGCACATAGCAATATTGCCCGGTAGTTGGGATGCCGAGTCAGGCTCTGTTCCGAAGAAAAGCCATGAGCATCGTGGTTGGCTGCTACACGGTCTCGACTAACCTGTTTGGTGCCACCACGAGGATCTTTAGGATGAACTTGGCCTCGGCCCTGTCAGTGAACATGGGCTTGGCCTGGGCCAGACACTGGATTTCAATGTTCGAAGACCCGTCGACTCGGGCCTAATCTGGGGTCCCCACAACCACGAAGAGTTTGGGGTTGGATTGGCTGTGGGTACACGTAACATGTTCAAGGATTGCCCACGAGGTGGGATACGCGGGGTTCGGACTCGGAGGGCAGTCTTTCTCTCTCTTCTCATGCGGAGAATTGACTTGATTCTCTGAGGCGGAGATTTCACTCATCTCCTCCTCACTTTGGACATTGTTAGGTTGGCGGACTGTCGATCCGAACCAAGCATTGAGGTTGGCTCTTCATCAGACGATGTTCAAGCAGGGAGATACCTAGATTTTGAATCGAATCTCCAACAGACTCAGACGCCCCTCTTCCCCCTTTGTCTCCTTCTTCACCATGTAGTATCTAAAGATTGAACTTCGATCAACTCGAAAAGGTCAGGCATGATGAAAAAAACAAGCAGAGCCCCCCCTGAAAGCTCCTCTTATTCTCCCTCCCACGTTCTTGGCGGGGTTGAACCTTGGCGCCCCGGTGTCCTCGTGATTGGACTCACTCTTCACCGCACTATTCCCTAAACCCTCGCGGCCCCCGGAACTCCTCCGCACCCGGGTGGAGTGACGAGCGCGGCCCGATTGAGCAATGTGAAGCGTCCCCAGTACGCCTCACTGCGGTGGGTTCGACTGACCTTCTCGGGATAGCACCATACCGAGGCGTTTACGACTTCTGTTTGGAATCGTGGCGTGTCGAAAGCAACTTAACCCAGCTTCATCCCCATGCTATTATCATTAGCTAAGCTTGGCTTCCATACCAGAACAAGCATTGAGTCCAAGCCCAGACCTTCAGCCCCCAACTCCTTGCCCGATTAAATTAGTATCCCTGCTACCGAACTCCGAACATACGACAGTCCGAGCCATGGCAGACGCTCCCGAGGACATGGTCGAGAGCGTCCTCCCGACGCGGTGGAACAGAGAGTTTGAGAAAGTCGCCGATGCCTTGTGTCCCCAGCTGCACAGGTGGACGAGGACGCCTCAACGAGTCATCAAGTTCGACAAGGATGACAGCCAGTACTTTGGCCTCCGCGCCGTGCCGGCCGACTTCCCCATCGACCAGCTAGCCTCCAAGACCTGGGGCCGGGGCGACGACATCATCCTCGACTTCGGCGTCCACATGGTCGGCTTCCTCTCCCTGCGCCTCGAGTCCCGCGGCGCGCACATGGACGCCCCGTGCCGCCTGCGCCTCACCTTCGGCGAGTCCCCGCTGGACGTGACGCTCGGCATGGACGGCGTCCAGACCTGGATCGGCACCGGCTGGCTCCCGGACGAGGTGGTCAACGTCGACATGTGCCCGGAGCTCGTCTCCGTCCGCCGCCGCCACTCCTTCCGCTACCTCCGCGTCCAGGTCGTTGACACGTCGCCCAAGTACAAGGTCGCCCTCGCCGACGTCCGGTGCGAGTGCGTCAGCGCCGTCGGCCAGTCCCACGCCCTCGACGCCCCGCGGTTCCGCGAGGACCTTCTCACGGCCATCGACCGCATCAGTGTCGCCACGCTGCGCGACTGCATGCAGACCGTCTTCGAGGACGGCCCGCGCCGCGACCGCCGCCTCTGGAGCGGCGACCTGCGCCTCCAGGCCCTCGCCAACTACAGCACCTTCAAGGACTACGCCCTCGTGAAGCGGTGCATCTACCAGTTCGCCGCGGTGGTCCGGGAGGACGGCTCACTCCCGGCGTGCATCTTCGAGCAACCCCGGCTGACGCCGTCGACGGACTACATTGTCGACTACGACGCGCTCTTCGCGGCCATCACGAACGACTACGTCGCGGCCTCGGGCGACATCGCCGCCGGCCGGGAGCTCTGGCCCACCGTGCTCGGCTGCGTGCGCCGCGCGCTGGGACACCTCGACCCGGCGACGCACGCCTACGACGAGAAGCTGGGCGAGGGCTGGAACTTTCTCGACTGGCAGCCCGGGCTGGAGCACAGCGCGGGCGAGCACGGCGTGCTGCTGTACAGCCTCAAGGCGGCGAACGCGCTCGCGGGGACCGTCGGCGAGGAGCCGCCGTTCACAGATCTGGTGGCGCGGATGACCGAGGCCGCGGGGCGGTTCCTCTCTGCCGAGGGCGTCTTCGTGTCCGGCCCGGAGGCGCAGGTGAGCTACGCGTCGGCGGCGTGGCTGGTCCTCGCGGAGGCGTTCCCGCGGGAGACGGCGCGGGCCGCGCTGCTCAAGACGCTCGCGCGGCCCAACGCGCTGCGGCCGCTGACGCCGTATCTCTGGCACCACGTCTGCGACGCCCTGGCCACGGTGGGCTGCTTCGACGAGTGCGTCGACATTGTGAAGGACTACTGGGGCGGCATGGTGCGGGCCGGCGCCGACACGTTCTGGGAGTGCTACGACCCGAAGGACCCCCGCGCGAGCCCGTACGGCGACGTGCGGAATAACAGCTTCTGCCACGCGTGGAGCTGCACGCCGGCGTACCTGCTGCGCAGGAAGCTGAGGGATCATGTCGGCGTCGAAGGGACTGGATCGGCGACGATGGGGGAGTTGGACGAGGACTGGATCAGGACGCAGGTCGCCCCCTAGAAGTTTGGAACAACGAGACGATACCACGTGAACAGGAACATAGGCTTTTTGGGGGCTGCATAAAAAAGTGGCAGCAGCTGGATAGAAAAATGGTTATCATTTCCCGAATGATATGTGCAGGGGCTTTCCCATCGAAATATGTACATTAAAAGAGAACAGTTAGCTCCTCATGCTGGAGAGCGATGCCAGGCCCATTACACCTCCAGGTTACCTTGAAGAAGATCCCAGAAGAGCGCTCTTGGGCTTCTGTCCAGGGAAGAAGGTAGTCGGCACAGGCGGGATGGGAATCGACGCAGTGATGCCCAGTCCCGCAGTAACCAGGCCGGGCATGGTCGTGGCCTGGTACCCAGCAACAGTCTTCGTAGTCGCGGTGCTGGTGTACTTCCCAGACCCGGAACGCAGGCAGTGCCCCTTGCCAAACGCGTTCTCGCACTTGTCGACCATGGAGCTCCCGGTCTCGGTCCAGATGTTGATCCCCGAGACGTCAATGTTCTCGCACGGCACGGCCGCGGCGCAGAGCGCGACCACGGCCCCGCGCTGTGCGCCGTTGGCGGCGGTGCCCTTCCAGTTGGCGAAGGTCAGGTTCTTGTACTCGACGCCGTTGCCGGCGACCTTGCTCTGGCCGGCCCAGGCGGAGTCGATCTTGAGCGAGTAGGCGTTGCCGTGGCCGATGAAGTTCTCGAACCGGGAGTTCTGGAAGACGCCGTCGCCGCCGTTGTTCTTGATCATCAGCATCTGGTTCGACTTGGAGGTGTAGACGTTGCGGTAGAGGATGTCGGAGATGGCTGCGTAGGTTTTGTCAGTCTGCGATGGTCTCAAAGTGTGTGTGTTCTTCTCAACGTACCCGTGTCAGCACCCAGGGAACCAATACCGCAGCCGCCGGACCAGTTGCAGAAGACGTTCTCGACGAGGATGTGGTTGGACTTGTTCTTGACGGTGACGCTGGGAAGGTCAGTCTTAGATCGACGCAGGTACATGAGAGAGCGACTCGACGATGCTCAGGAGCGTTGTGAGAGGGAAACCCCAGAGCAGCACCTTATGCCCCGCGAGATGTCGGGATATGCACTCACCATTCGTCCTTGTTGGTGACGGCAACGTCGTGGACGTGGACGTTGGTGGAGGCCATGAGGTTGAAGCCGTCCAGGCCACCCTGGTTTCCTCCGCGGACGATCATGTTGTAGACCTCGCCGTTCTTGACGCCGTCCATGACGAAGTGGAAGGCGGGCGAGTCGACGAGCGCAATGTCGTGGACGCTAAAGTCGGTGACGGAGACGAATCGCAGGAGACGGGGTCTGTCTAGTCAGCTTATCGTCACCTACACCCGGTCAGATCGATTCTCACCCGTAGACGCCCTTGCCCTCTGTCGCAACGTTAGCATCAAACCTACTCCCCAAGCACCTAAAGACTCACGCTTGTGGAACTGGTATCCGTATCCCTGCATAGCCCCCTTGGAATTGCCGCTGTAGAACTCGACGTCGGTCGACTTCTGCACGATGATCATGTGCCCGCCCGCGGTGCCGGTGCGGTAGATGGTGCCCTCGAGGTTGATCGACACGCCCGAGCCGCCGGACAGCGTGACCCAGGTGCCGAGCCCCCATTCGCCGGCGGGGATGAGCACCTCGCCGCCCGTCTTGCAGGCGTCCCAGGCGGACTTGAGGGCCGCGCCGATGTCCCCCGAGGCCCCTGTCTTGGCGCCGTAGTCGGTGATCTTGCACGTCTTCTTGGCCGCCTTGGCGGCGCGGGTCGTCGTGGGGCCGACCCTGCCGGAGAGCTGGGCGCCGGCCCAGTCCGGGAGGAGGGCGGCCAGCGCGAGGAGGGAGAGGGAGGCGAGCTTCATGGTTTTGCGAAAAGGAGTGAAATTGACAAACGAGTGAATAAAGGAGTGAAGAACACCGAAAATGAGGTGTTAAAGGAGTGACGAGCACGCAGAACGAGAGGAAGGTCTTCTAGGAGAAGGAGGACGGGGAGGTAACTCCATGGTTTTTCTTTATTCATCGCTCTGCTCTGCCCCAACGTGCCACCGAGATTACCTCATGTTTCCCTTGCCATGCGCTTGCCCATCCGCGCGTCCCCACGATCCGTCCATGTTTTTTCTGCGGGAAATTCGTCCTAAGCGAGACGCTGGCCGTCCTACATAGGCGAAAAGGTGCAGAAAACAGGCGTCGACGCCGGGATTTCGGCGCCGCGTTAATTAAAGGGAGCACCTTAAGCGGCATCCAAGTGCCGTCCGGAACGGGGGTCGCGGGTATGGAATAGAGTGGCCAATGGCGCTATCGGGGCCTGGCCACCGGGCGATTCTCCTTTACCCCTGGATCGCCGGCCGGGGTGTGGCTTGTTGGGGTTGCTCGATATTGATATTCCCGACTCCATCTCGTTCGATTTCCGATGGGATGAACTAGGGTCTCTTGGAAAGCTTTGATGAGTGGTTTGAAACAGAACGTGGGATGCCTTTTGTAAGTAAGACTCGAGCGATGGGTTGATGGCGCTTACTGGTGTTTTGTGTTCATTCGTTCAACTCGCACCAACAAACCCGCCCCACTTTCGGGATTCTCTGTGTTCTGAGATTTCAGTGTGTATGGATAGTTACAACGGATGGCCCGCGCATTGCCCTCATATCCGAGACCTTTCTATTGTTCCACAATCGTGTCTCCATTCCACAGGAACCAGCCTGTCCACCTCCCAAAACAGATCGCCATTGGGAATCCGAAGCCGCTAACATTATACACGCATAGCCTGCCGCCGCTCCGGGCCAAAACACCTCGACTTGCTGGCGGCACTCGCGCGCCAAGGCCGGCCGGGAGCATCGGCACTTTCGACACCGCAGCCCCGGAGCCGCGTCTCGGCGTCGGTATCGGCGTCGGGCCCACATACCCGGGAGACGCGGAAACAGATCCCGGAGCAGGGGCGGAACGGGGCGGCCGTCAAAACTCTTTCAAAGGGGGGCGTGCGCCGCCTCCTTGAGCCCGCCGACAGCCGTCATGTTCGGACCGTGACGTTAGACTTGCGGCTAGTCACGGCTGTTCATGTGCCCGTCAGAAGCCATCCCGTCGAAAGCCATCCCGTCGACAACTCTCGCGTGACGAGGCCATCCGCTCTCCTCTTACTCTCGAAGCACCCAAAAGCATGCGCGTTGATCATTCTTCCGCGGTCCATGGACGTCGCCGCACGCGAACCCTTTGCTACTGATACTGAAGACGGTCTGCCGGACGACTCCCAAACTCGCGGGAGGGTTTCAAGGGTGATCAGGACTTCACCACGCCCGAATCGCAAATCCGTCTCAACTCATCTCAAACCCTAGGACAACCGGCTTCCCCGCAGTCCACCTACCATACCAGATCCCGGGAACTTTGACCCACGTCCGTGGATGGCTTCTACCGTCGACTCATACTTCATTGCCTTCTGCCTCCCTCGTAAGCCCAACACACATCTCTCCATGGGGAAAAGCGACCGACTTTCTACCTCACATACGTAAGAGCTGCACCAGTCGCGGCGAGCATCAGTCTATAGGGAAGCCGCCTGGCGAGAATCGAAGCTGGAGCGTCAGAGTCCGTCCCGGTTCAAGGCTGCGGGTAGTGTACCACGTCTAGACTCATTCAACGGACTTGTTGATTTCGTCACACGGTCTGCGTGAGGAGAGTACCGAGCCGACTCACCTCCGGAACCAAGATCTCGGGCCATCTAAAGTAGGTCCATTTGCCGAGAGATATTTAGCATCACTCGACCCAAGTGCCATACGAGACCAGCTCTCGATCCATCACTTCCACCTACGCAAGCACATCACCCTCCACCGAGAGAAATCACCAAGCCTACGCGATCCATCAGAACGGATACTTCCATCCCCTAGACCCTCCGGCGTACGGCCGCCGGCCGCCGTCGTTCTCCCTCGCCGGATCCGGAAACCCGAGGGTGTCAACCCCGCAGAGTGCCGGATGGGATGGGCGGTACAAAATCACCAGCGCTGATTGGTGTTTGGACTTGGGAGGTCAAGAGGAATAAAGCTCAATCCCGTGATTTGCTCGCTGGGTCTTTTTGTATGTGAGCCAGGTTCATGAGTTGCTCGTGGTGCACAAAGTGCTGCCAAAAGCTGCATCATCACATCAAGTAGCCAAGTGCATCACTCTATACCTGATGCCAAATCAACAAATCGATAAACCTGTCCACGCCATCATCTCAGCTCGTAGTTCGATGTATGCTAAGTCACTATAGCTCTCCACATCGGCGGGTAGCTGGGGAAGGTTATGCATCAGGCAAGCTCTCGATCCAGCCCTGCACCAAGGCGTCCACGCCTCCGACCCTGTGGCATTCAACCACCCGCACAGCTTAGTTCTCAATCACAAAAAGGCACAAACACCGCTGACGAGTGTGGTAGAGCACCATCAGTAGCTATACAGCTGAGCACCACCAACGGTGGCAAACAGCCAGAACAAACTACACACGAAGCTACACACACCAACTATCCAAGCAGCGCACCAAGCTACACACCAACACCACAACATACCCGTCAAACCCACCTCGGCACTGACTCGGCCTTCAACCATCCGATGCCGGACCAAAGGGAACGGGGCCCGACACAAGGGTTCAAGAAAAGAATCCGCCTCCACGTCCCGGCAGAACCCGCCGCGGCGGAACCCACTAGCGTAGCCCCAACTTCTCTTGACCGCACGCACGCACGCACGCAAGCAACGTCAAATGTGACCGGAGGAGAGACGGAGAAAATGAAGAAGAGAAAGGAAAGAAATCGTCGGTACGCAGCACTCCAATCGGGTGGTAAAGAATTTGAAGCCCTTGAGCAACTGCCGAGGCGTGGAAGGGCAGGGCGCGAACCCGTCAACGGAACCCGATCCGTTGGATATGCTTCCTTCTTTCACTTCAACACTTGGTGTGGGTTGGTCCGGCCGAAAAATCGGTGTGCCTCCTCACCGAGGGGTTGGTGTTCGAGACATCTGTCCTCGGCGGGGCGGTGAGTTATGCAAAAACCTCCCACAGCCGGTGGATTCTCGCGCACAATCACGTCAAACGATGGGGTTAGGGTACGCGTAGTGACTTTAACTTCTTTGTGTATTCAATCTGGCAGGCCCCATGTCGATGGTGGAGAGCAGGGCGATTCTCACCGCTACTCGCCCATTCGAACACGGAAAGCTCCACTTCAGCTAATAACTCTCTCGCGTTGCCTCGCAACAATCTCAATCCTGCTAACCTGTAGCCCACGCTGTCCCGCAAAAGGGGCATCAAGTCGTGGTAAAAAGCCTCCACTGCTAAAAAATAACCCCGAAGTCTGCGGAGCGATGCCATCCCCCGCCCCGAAAGCCGGCTCTCGACGGACAGTCGGAGGTGAATGCCAGGGTCCCCAAAGATGCGACCCATAAACCCTCTAGATGCGAATCGTGAACGCTATCGCAGGTCGTTGCGATCAATGCAATACCAATTATGAAAACGAAAGATGGTGCCCGAGAGAATGCGGATTCTCCTTTGCCTTCGCGCCCCGTGGTTGTCCCATGCTGGTCCATGTGCTCTTTATAAAAACACTGCCGTTCTAGTGACCCGACCGAAACATGCAAACGCTTAACAGAAAAATAAACAAACGCCGGTGTACCCAATGCCACACGGAGAACGGGTATTGAGAGATGGGTGTCGAGGGAAATGAACTGATGCAAGTCGGCTGCACGGGAATGTGTCCGAGACGACGGTGCGGTGCTGGTGTGCCGACGTGAAAAGGGTATGGAATTCGAGCGCTCGCGAAGGGTATCGTGGTTGAGACGGTCTATACCGAAGGAGAGGTGAGGATTCCGGACGGGCTGCGCGCTCAGTGCTTTTTGTCGGAGCCGCTGACGTGCTGCGCCGACTGGTGGTGGTGGTGGTGCTTGTGCGAAGAGTGGTGCTTGCGGACCTGGGCAGTGTTAGCTATGCAATGTCTCGGTAGGCGGTGACGTGGTGCGACATACCCGTTGGCGACCGCGATGCTCCTCCTCGTCTGAAGAGCCGTTGCTGAGGCGTCTCCTCTCCTCCTCGTACCAGGTGCTCAGGGACTTGCCGCCGAACATGAGGTCATCATCCTCGATGATGGTGGCCTGGATCCAGCCCTGCGACGCGAGGTCGACTTCGTCGGCGTTGGGGTCCATGGCGCGCAGGTTGGGAACGACGTAGTAGTACTGGTCTTGTGCCGGTGACATTTCGAGTGGAGTTGATGTGCGGGTTTGGTTGGCGGCTCTGGGTGGGAATGCGAGTTGGGACGAGATGGAATGGACGGCCCCTTTATGCTTGTTTGGCGTACCCGCGGTAATAGCGCGTAATGCTTGATTTCGCGTAGATGAGGTTGCTTGGTTGTGGTGTTTTGGAAGAGCCGGGGTGATCGCGGCGCGAGTTATCTAAGACTCCAAGACAGGGACTCCCAAGAGAAGAAGCGGGCAGGGGACTCGGGGTGAGCAAGCCTGGACCGCTGGAATTCGAGATGACGGCGGGAAGGGCGATGGCCTGGCCGAAAACGACAAAGAAACGCGGGCGGGAGGGCGTCGGTGATCGAAGGGTCCAGGAGAAGAAGGCGGTTTCTTTGTCCTTCGGTTGCCGGTACGGAGAGGCAGGGCAAGACAGCGCTAGGCGGGCGGGCTGGATCGTGGATCGCAGAGAAGAGAGACGGGACGTCGATATATGATGTGCGTGTGCGTGTGCGTATGCGTGTATATATCCCAAGAGGCAGTGCCTGCAGCCAAGTCTACCCGGTCGAAGATGGTGGAAGTGAAGTCGTTGGAGTGTTGAAGTGTGAGAGAATCCAGAGAAAAGAGACGGGAAGAGGCCGTCGTGACGGTATGGAAGCGGGCGGCAGCTGGGTTAATATGGACGGGCCAGTTGTGGGATTTTGTGGGTTGTGGGAAGCCGCACAAGGCACAAGGCAGAAGGCGGAAGGCAGAAGCAGGTGCAGGTGCGGTGCAGCTGCGCGCTTTCCCCGTATTGCTTTCAGGTCGCTCGCGTGGCGGGAAGGTGTCGGGTGGGAGAGTTGAGCAAGGAGGGAAGGAGCAGGGGGTGGCAGGGAGGGTGGACAGGGGTTACGGGGGCAGGGGGTACGCTTAGACTCAGGGAGGAGGGGGAAGGAGAAGCAGGGGGTGTCGGTCTGTGCGGGCAAGAAAAGTGGAAGTACACCCAGATTACGGTGGAGAAAGCACCGTCAGACGGAGGGGTGGTGGGGAAAGACGGTACCCGGTGCTGCCCAAAACGGAGACTAGAAATGGAATAGCCCCGCGGCTTGCGTGCATGCCGGTAAGGATACCTGATCTGATGGCGGTGATGTCGCCCGTAAAATGGTTGGCAGTGACAGTGGCCCAAGCTTTGGTCCCAAGCAGATGAGGCGGGTTGGGCGGCGCCCTATGCCTATGACACGACTCGACACGAGCACGACGCGGCGCGGATACTGACACGGGCTGTTCGCGCAGCAGGCCGACGGAAGAGAAGGACTGTGCAGAAGAGATGGCTGACCCGGGTCGGGTCTGCTGTCTCGCTGTCTCACCCGTGTTCCTGTCAGAAAGGCGGAGGACAGGGTTGAGGACTCGAGGGGGGCTGACTGAAAGCCCAAGGGGGGCCTTGTTGGTGGTGCGTGAGAGCCGGGCGATGAGATTGATTGATGCAGATTACCTCGAGGGCAGCTGGCACACCGAGCCTCCGTATTGGCGGGTTTGGCGAGATGGGAGAGAATGGCGACCTGAAGAGTCACCGACGGCCGCCTGTCGGGCTGGCTGCTGCTGTGCTGTCCTGCGTCGTTGCTGTCGTCGCTTCCTACAGGCGAGGTTGCCGGCGCTGGGCTGGGCTGGGCTGGATGGATAGTGCGGGGGTTTCCGGAACGGGATAGGTTACTTGGTCGGTACCACCGTCTTCGGTCAAATCAGAGGGTGGTGATGCTTCCCAACAAGCTTCGGTAAAGGGCTGAATCGACGAAGGTGTGGCTGTCGCGGGATGCAGTCGTGCCGAGGGGACGGTTGGAGATGTTGCGCCTGGACCGGACTGCGGCTGGCGATTGGAGGGGGGGTTGCTGCCGACGTGGACGACGAGAAGCGGACGGACGGACGTAGCCTAACGAAATAAGAGTCGGCGGATTCAAATTAAGGCTCGCCGTCGGTCTGGGCCTTAGGGGCTTTCGGAATGCAGAACTGCTTGGCCTGGGGTTCTGGGGAGGCCTGGATCGTGGGTCGACGATGGTACAGCTGAGGGGTTGAGGCCTGTTTTTTTTGGTGTCTGACAGTCCGATGGCTGAATAAGATATGCACTCAGGCGACGACGATGGTTGCTCGTCAGAGTGGTATAGGAAGGGATAAGGTGGTGATAGTTTGTGATAGTTCGTCAAATAGATACGGGCAAGAGGACGGGTATACACGCGACAGGGAAGTGTACAATATTGAAAAGCAGGCAGAGATAAATACGAGTAAGTGCGTTTCGTGTTCGCGATTTTTCCTAATCGGGGTTTTCGTGCTGGTTACTCTTACTCTTTTTTTTTTTTTTTTTTTTTTTTGGCTTTTTCTTCTTTTCTTATTTCAAAGCCGCACGCCTGGGTATGCTGCGTGTTCCGTCTCACACACGAGTAAAGAAAGAGGCGGTAAAGCAAATGATTACATGGGCGTAGCAGATCGGAAAATTGGACCGAGAAAATAAGCAACATCTCACAGTAAGAAAGGCGGAGCCGCGGTTCTTTTTACTTCCCATACGAGAGAACGATCTACAGCTGACGGACGTAAGTAAGAGTCTTGGAGCAAGCTTACGGGAGGCGAAAGCGAGTCCGTCGAAGACGACGACGGCGATGACGGACGACGACGGCATTGGAGCAGAAGGGCGCGTTCGGAGGCGACGCCGAGGATTGCAGCGAGCGAATACTGACGCCAGCCAGCCGGGCGGCGAGTAATGACGCGGGCACTTGGGCGTAATGACTGTTACCGTCGCTGTCACTGGGGGGCGTGTCGACCCTACGACGCTGCGCCGCGCCGCGCCGAGACGGAAGTACCCCGCCCCTTATCGCAGGTGGCGATGTACTTATTTTCGCCTCGAATGCGAGCCAAGTTATTCCGTACCATACCGTACCGTATTACAGCCACTAGGCCCTGCCCGCTCTACGCCCTGGCGCCCCCTTGCCCCTCCTCTGTCTCCCTCCCCAGGTTTTCCGCCTGGTCGGCGTCCACCGTCCCAGTTCGTAGGGAGGGGCCGGTTCCCTCTTCAGGCGGGTGAAGAAGGGCCTGTCGTGCGCCTGGGGTGTCGTACAGCCTCGGCCGCCCGCGGGCCCTGAAGTCCCCTGGGCATACGGAGGCGAAGCCTCTGATCCCCGAGCTTGTTGCTCCGCGGTCTCTTGGGGGATCTGATGGAGATTTCGGATCCTGCTCCTCTCCTGGCGACAAGCGGAGATGGCGAAAGCGAAAAAAAGCCTCAGCGATATACAAACCCCCCGTGGCTGCTGCTGCGGCGGCGGCGACGACGGCGGGTCGGGCGGTTTAACGGCCTTTTTCTCGTTGGGATCTGATGGAGGCAAAAACTAAGATGACGGAGAGGAGACTGGATGGAATACGGTTGCTGGAGGTGAGCAAATACGACCGTACATAGATACGTAACGGAGAATCGGTAGCGGTCCCTCCCGTGCCAGTGCCAGAAGCAAAAAAAGGCAGCAGCCGTGGCCGTGTCCGACAAAACGGATACGGCGCCTCCTTGCGTCGCCTTCCCCCCGGGTACGTGCTCCATGGACCAGGTCTTGGCTGTCAACCCCCTGACGGCAGGGCTGCACCAATCAGTCCCCACCAGCGTCTCCATCAGACAGAAAAATGGATACCGCACGGTTCGTCCGCAGTTCACCTGCACTGTCCTGGCTGTGTGTCACTGTCGCCTGCCAATTTTTATCTCCGTCTCTCGCCCGCCAATGACAGACCGATAGCGGCTTTCGTTAGTGCAGAGGCCTTTTTTCTTGGTGTTTTTCTCGCGGTTTTTTTTTTTTTTTATCCAGTAAGGTGAGGGACATTCACAACACCAAGGGCCAACAGTTGAGAACCCAAGGCGGCACGGCGGCCCTCACCTTTGGAGCGCAGAAAGAGCCGCCGACGATCGACAACACCCCCCAAGCTCACCATGCCGCTTGGCCACACCCTCAGCCGGCCGCGAGGGCCTTCTGACTCGGGAAACTGATGTGCAGCGTGGTTGTGTCGAAGACCGAGGTTGCGAGGTTCTTGTTTCCGCTGCGGAAGATGACCGACCAGCAGGTGAGGCGTGTGTATCATCAGCAGTAAGATGCGGGAAAGCTTCTTTGAAGGGCGACTGAGCCAAGGCTGAAGCAGCTTGCTGCCCTCTGGCCTGCCGGTGGCTACGCGGCACCACTTTTTGCTCCTCAGCCTTGGCGTCCCGTCGTTTCCTCCTGATCCTTGGCGGGCAGTGCAAGGGGGGGACACACCCTGCACCAAGCAACGAACGAAGGCGGAACGCTACCCGCTTTCTCTCTCCCTCTCTCCTCGGCCCGTTTTGATATATCGATCGTTTGGATTGATGAAGGGGACCTTGATGATCGGACGACGACCAAACATCACTTTAAACCAACTGGAGACTCGAGTCCATCGAGCATCAAACTTGGAAACTGGACCCCGAAGATGCCGATATCCACATGCCCGAATAGACAAGAGAACGAAGAGACGATAGCCAAAAAAAAAAAAAAAACAAGACGCGTCCTGCCGATTGTCATCTCGCATCGGGGGCCCGTCATCCGGGGTACCGCCGCGCATCGCTGTGCGACATCAAGTGGACATTGCAATTTCCTTCCATCAGCCTCAGTACACAATCAATCGACAACATTCAAACATCCGAACCGCCATTCATGCCTGCACCCGTACGATGCGATACGATAACAATTACAATAATAGATCAACCCTTACTAGACCCTGTATCATCCATCTCGCAGGTGTCCCTCTCTGGACCGGCGCCCTGCTGCCCAGCTGAGGCCACCAGCTGCCCCCCTCCGTTCCCCGTTCCCCCCCGTTCCGTTTTGGCCTGGGCGCCGTCTTGTCCCTCCACGGAAGCCTAGCCGCAGCCTTCCTACTTTCCCCCCTCATCTTACTCGGAAACGTTCACACAAGAAGTACGTATCAGCAGAACCGTCAGAGCGGTATCCGTAACCGCTAGCTCTCTGCACCTACAGAGCTGTCACCCCCGTATTCTGGCGATTGCGATGAACTGGAAACATGGCAATTCCCCCCCAAATTCGGGGAACGCTAGGGAGATAATATCCACCAGTCGCACGATCTCATCCCACGCGCACCTTTTCCATGTCGCCATCTCGCCGTCTATCCCGCGGGATGCTCAAAGGAAAGAAAAGTCACATTCGGCATGAGACAGTCGCGGCGTGCTTCTTCGGCGCGTTCGAATCCAAGACCGCTCAACCGTTCGGGCGCCCGCGCGCCACCCATATTCTTCATTGTCGCCAAATGTCTCGCATCGGGCGCTATTGAATGGTGCGAATTTCGTCCCGCGATGGTGAGGTCCAGGGCGTCCCCTTCATCCTCCCTTCCTCCGCGGGAAATAGGCTTTTGGAATTCTTCACACCTCCCGAGACCTAGGTTGTTATTGTCCCCGGGTGAGCTGGGTCGGGCTTCGTCTCCGGTGGCTTAGCTGAGCCTCGCATACTCGGACGAATGGCATCATGGTGTACGGACAGATGTTCGGAGACCTACTCCCACCGAACACCCATCAGATCAGCTGCTGCCGTGACAATACTGCTGCTGTACGTATGTAACCCCATCGCGGTTCCGAAGTGAAAAAAGACGCCCATCTCGCAGCCTTACATTTCGCTTTCCTCGGCCCTGGCGGTTGCCTTTCCGTAGCGACCAACAAGGGCTCGTTCAAAAGGATTTAGACTTTGGTCTACTCGGCGGCACCCCCGTGTTAGGGGTGGTCGGCCATGTGGTACGACAAATAAGAACACCACTTTACGAGGCGGGCAAAAGTAAGCAAACCACCGCCGCCCGAGGCATCACCAGTCCCCAGCCTAACCTTAGCCCACGTTTTTCCAAGTGCAGGCAGTCTTGAGTTGGGTGTCAAGGCTGCTCATCATTCGAAAAAGTATCTTACGACAAATGTGCAAAAGTCCACCCGTCCGACTCGCTCAATCAAGGTGTCGGACATACAGCTACCAGAGCAAAACGTTCAGCCATGTCACGGCCATGTATCCGTAGCCGCCGGCCCCTACCATGCCGCTCCTTCCCGAAGCGGTCACCAGGCCCGGACATCGCGAGAATATCACGGCCGCGCGCCCGCCCGTCCGCCCGCTCACCTGGCTCCCCCCCGGTGTCACGGTATCCGAGAAAAAGCTCGTGATCTCGCCGACCCTTATTCTTTCCCTCCATCCAACCACACCCACGGAGTCGAGATCACGATGCCGCAAGCATGGGGGTTTAGCACCATCCCGTGTCCCCCTTTTCAAGGACGGGAGGATGGGCTTGTTGGTCCTGGGTGCACCTCAACAAATTAAAGAGAGGGATGTGTGTCCTCGGCCGTAAATCACCGGCCCGCAATGCTTCGACGCCGAAAGACGCGCACATCATTCACAGTCAACAAGCAGTCAACAAACACACAAAGATCCTCGCGCGCGTCTTTGGCTGGGTGCTGACCCGGAGTATACTTCCACTGCAGCACGTCGTGCGACTCTCCTCCTCCACCCTGCTTGTCCTTCCTACCTTCCTTCGCTCCAAAAAGCGGATAGATCAAAAAACACTGCGGTCGGGTTGCAGTGGATGCTGTGCATCAGGGTCCTTCTGTAGCCGGGCGATCTCTGGGATCCCGTCCTTCCCTCCCCCCCCCCCGCGTTTTCCTAGGGTGTTGCAGCAATCTCTCGCGCATGCACGGAGAGGTATGGGTGATACAAGACGAAGTACCTACTGTCTGCACACAGCAAATCTCTGGAGAATGATAGCCCGTCGACCGTAATGGAGGGGGGCGTGCTCGGTGTGCTTCGGCGCCATTTGTCCACGCCAAGTTTGGTGGTTGAATGAACGGAAGTACCTGCGGAAAACGGACCGTTTCTTTTACTTTCACGCCGTCCGTCTCCAGTGCTCCGTTTAAACTCCGCGCACTCAACCGTACTTTTGCTCCAACCGTATTTCGGACCAATCTTCGCTCGACACGGAACAGACAGAAGAGAGTCTAAAGTGCCTGATAGACTGACTCTTGTCGCGCTTTACCTCCTGAGTGGCTCGAAGCACGTACATGATCGTCTCAATTTCCCACGCGAGCAATGACAGTCTTCTAGAGTCGCAATTCAGAACCACGTTGGAGCATAGATACACCAACAAAGTACTATGTATATTCCCCCGTACGCTCCATCGCAGCTCGGGCATCCCCGAGAGATGGGCAGGCAGATCCGACTCATTCACCCACCGCTGCAACCACCGCGTGTGAAACGGCCTGAATCAGTCACCGCAAGATCTTCAACGACAATCAAGAGCAATTTTTTTTTTCTTTCGTTCTCTTATCACAAGCTATCCGAGCAACCCATCGTGCGCCGCCCCCTTGGACTGTGCTTTCCGGGCTTGGTTCCGTGCAGGGAAAATGCACCTTGCGACCTCCCCAAGGCCACGGTTATATATTCATCACGGTTGACTGACTCTTGTCGGAGAATGTTCCCTTCGGACCTAGACCGGCGATATCTTGGCGTTTGTTTCCCAGGCGTTTCTAGAATGGACGTGATTGAGCCGTTGGCGATACAGAGTAGTGACTTCTGCAACTCGGCTGCAGGTCGGGCGGCTGTCTCGCTGAACGCCTTCTCCCCCGCACTACGGATACGGTACCATTTGTACGTACAGTAGAAAACTCCATGCCGAGGATTCGAGGAGTCAACTCCGGAGAGGGGAGGGGGGTGGCACATGTTGCCCGTCCCTCTTGGTCGGATCTCACATTTCCCCTCCGTTCGTACGGAGTACGTTTTTCCTAAGGCTAGTGTGTACGGACGAAAAAAAGAATCCTGGGCAAATCCCGCCTTTTCGTCGCGGGCCGCGCCTGACGACGCACGCAATATCGTCGGTGAAGGGCGGGGGAGAAAGCACAAAATCAAGGCAGAGCGAGCTGTTGGTCGCGCATGTGAAGATTTACCCCGGATCTCGATTTCTTACGCGTGCGTATGGCCTCAAATCACCTGCCACGCGCGAGGTGACCAAATATTCGGTGTAGCCCCCATCAAAGGAGCGGGGATCCGGGGTCGGCGGGAGCACAAGAAGATACAGATACAGGCTGAGAGCCCACGGTGGCCGTGTCACGAGGCCAACCCGGAGCCTCGCTGGTGCCACGGCAGTCCAGAACGGAGGGATCCAGTGACATTGCGGAGACGGAGGGAGAGCGTGCGATAGGCGGAGAGCTGCGAGGCATGGCATTTTCCTAGTCAAGAAGAAGAAGGCTGACACGGCCGCAGCCGGTCGAGGGGGAGGCATGTGCGCGTGACATGACTACGTCGCCTGCCTGCCGGGAACGACACCTGACTAAGGGACGAGACGGTTGGTACTTGGCTTACTTTTACACCAATGTAGGAAAATGCGGGAAAGATGTCTGATACCCTCTCACCTCTCTGACAGATGACACACATTGCACTAGAAACACTTTTCGTCGAATTATGCGCAGGGCAGACACACGAAAGAGAGTCAGGATTTGCGGCGAGCATTTTCCCACTCGGGCCATTTCCCTCGCGTTAGGTACTGAGCCGCAGCGCGGAATCGACGATCCTGATCCTGGTGGGATTAAGAAACTCTCCGCAAAGTGCAAGATCTACTAGTATGTGTTGACATGTATCACTAATACAGGAGGGGGTGGAAGTGGAAAACGATCCCCGGGGAGGGAAACACAGGAACGAACCCCCCGCTCGCTGAGATTTGTACATCACTACGTAATTCAGTAAGAGGAGGTCGATGAACCATGCAGTATAACAAGAGGTGCTCTGTGATACCACTGCAAGGCATAGCAGGTGCGGGCGAGGCTCTGCATGGGCGGAGCCGGTCCGTCGGGCGAATGAAGAGCGGGCAGTGAGAGATGCGGTGCGCGGCGGTGTCCTCCAGTAAGTGGTGCCTCCGTGTAAAACGGACCGTCCGGTGCGGCTGCGGGGGCTTGGCAGGTACATTTTCAACTTTCAAAACGGTTCCGCCCAGCAGAAGACAGGAGGGGGCAATGTGACAGCTCGCCACTGGAAGGATTGGAAACCACGAAACCAAGTTTTCCTTGATGATGTGGGCTTTGTTGGAAACAATCATCAAGACCGGACGAGACGAGCTGAAGATGCTGGAGGGCCCCCGCGGCGCCGCGGCCATGACGTCAACAGCATCGGGCCGCCTAGCGTACACCCGCTAGGGCGGAATTCAACAACCCCGGCAGCCGCCGCCGTCACCCGCGCAATAGGTTACCCTCGTGGATCCAGGATATTGCGCCGTGCCGCCCTCGCGCGCGCTGGCCGGGGTTTAAATCTGACGGCATTGGGGTCCGCTTCCAGGTGTGTGTTTTCAGGGGTTTTTTATGCGTTGTTAGTTTGCGTGGGCGTGTGTGTTTGATAAGGAGGGTTTTGCATACCCGCCGGGCCACGGTCCGGGCGGATGATGACGACATCAACAGGAACGGCCAGCAAGCACAGCACACGTCGAACATCTTCAGCAAAAGAGTTCGGCTTGTTTCCTGTGCCGTGCCGAGCGGCTGGCAAGTAATCTGTCTCGGCACGTAGGATACCTCTGGCAATTGCGGCATTGTTTCGTAGAGAACCGTTTTCCCACGCCTCCCCCCACCGTGTCAGGCGAATGCAGCGGAAGGCGAGGAACCCGGGCATCTGGTAGAGTTTTTTTCTCCCCCAACGGGAAGGGGGGCGAAGATTGGCGAATTAGTTCGTCATCAAGTGAGGCGGAGGTAGCTTAAACATTCCCGGCCGCGGCTGACGTCCGCCTTATGCTACATGGTTCTTGACCGAGATCCAAGTTTCCCTGTTCTGAAATGCCAGACGGAAGAGTTCCGTGGATGAACTTCTTCTTTCTTGCCCCCACGTCACAGCACCGCTGATCACACAACGTCGACACGAGTCGTGGGATTGAATGATGAACGCGCTAGAAAAGGGATAGGGCTGGGTTACCTGATGGCGAAAGAATGGTTTACGTGAGAAAACGGAGGAGAAAAGGACGAGACGGTGCCATGCGTCGCAGCCTTAAAGCGGTGTACTAGAACAGGGAGTGCCGTCTCGTGACGATCTCGAAGGCTGGTGCTGACGGGGGATCGGTGTTGGATCGGAGCGCAGTCCGGAGGGGCGTGAGCCGGACTTACAGAAGCGCTACTCAACCAAGTATTTGCAGACGGTAGGGCCCAGCTGACTCTTCCTACAACAGACTTCGCCATCTCCAAAATAGCAGCCAGATCGCTGAAAATTAAGGCGGAACGGCAGAGAACTTCTCTGTCTGAGAAAAAGCTGCGACGAACGCGGGGAGAGGCAGGTTCCTTTCTCGCTCGGACCGCTTTGCTTCATGCGTTCTTCAGGTTACCTGCTAACGACGGGAGAGCCGAGGCCGTGCCTGCTGCTGCTGCTGTGCATTGGCAGCGAGCTTTTTCGCCAGCCCTGCTTTTGAAACGCCAGAAGATTCTGTGGGAAAGAATCCGTGGGCCCGCCGATGAATCTAATCGGACTGTGATCGATGATGGACGCAGGAAAAAAAAACGAAACGGTACTGCGGGGCCGGGCAGGGCATTTCAGCCCAAATGCCAAGGGATGGAACGACGCAGAACTTGACTGCTCTACTTTCCGTGGTAGTAGTCGGAACCGTCGGTATGCGGAAATTCGAAGAGTGTTCGGCGACCCTCGGTGCCATTCTTTCTTGCCTTTCTACCCTTTTCGTAGGCTGGGCCGAGGTGCCTCGTTCGGATCGGGCGGATCGGGGTCCTAGGTGGGGCGGGTTTCCTGCTCCGGCGGGCGCGGAGATGTGGGGTTCGCGGGCTCCATCGGAAGATACGGCGCTCGCTGAAGGCCGTCGAGATGGAAAGTCTGGAAGGTGGAAAACGGCCTGGTGAATCTACATGAAAATTCCTTTTTGATTCTCGCACTATCCGGTCTCTCCGGCTTTCGAAACGGTGTTTTTCGCAAGTCGAGTTTACCTTTGCCATGCGCTGGCACCGTGAAATGCATCCTCTTTCCCAACCCCGCGAACCCCCGGATGTCCGCGGTGCTCGGACGCCGCTCCTGCCAGCGCAAGCCCTGTCACCGTTTCGCTGTCCACGAAGAGAAAGACACGAAAAAACATCAGCCGCGCGTCAGCTGCACAATCCGGGGATAGGGACGGACGGGTGTTGAGATGAGCTGGTTGCCCGCGCGTCGGGGTCCCCGAATGTTCGAACTGGTTTCCTCGATGGGGGATTGTTCTGAAACATGCCACGGAATTGCGTCTTGGTCTGGATGCGCATTGATAGCCTGTTCCCGAAATGTCGTGGATCGTATTTGTTAAAAGAATGGTGAGGACGAAATGCTTTCCTACTTTGCTGTATCGTCCTGGTTGTTCTCTACGAGCGTGTTGCGGTCTGTTTGCGAGGCGAGTGCGACGTCCTCGCGTACGGGTCGTGATATCTCGTCGCAGCAACTCTTCAATACCCAAACACTGCTGTAACAGCTAGCCGTTGTTGTCAACGGGAGTACTTGTAGAAACTGAATGAAATAGCTTGCTACCGAATCGAGATACCTAAACGCTGTAGATGAACAATACGACGTGCCGCATCGCCCTGCGTTAAGACAAAAGAAATGCTCGCTCGAGATCCAATGTGTGAGAAACCCAAAGACGTCTATTCCTTCTTCTCCTTCTTGTCGCTCTTCTCGCCCTTTTTCTCCTTGTCATCCTTGGACTCCTCCTTGCCCTCGTCCTTGTCCTCGTCCTTGCCCTCGGGCTTATCCTCACTCTTGCCCTCGTCCTTGGACTCGGACTCGTCTTTCTGCTCACCTTTCTCCTGCTCCTTCTTGTCGTTCTCCTTCTCATCAGAGTCATCCTTCTTCTCAGCCTCCTTGCCTTCCTTCTTGCCCTTGTCCTTGGACCCATCCTTCTTACCCTTCTTCTTCTCCTCTTGCTTGGCCTTCTTCTCCTCCTCCTTCTTCCTCTTCTCTTCCTCCTCCTTCTCCTTCTTCACTCGTTCCCTTTCCTCCTCCTCCAGCTTGGCCCAGTTGCGGGATGTGTCACCCTTGGCCTTGTGCATGCTCTCTGCCAATCCCTCGCCAATGTGAGGCTGAGCGTTGCCAATCTTGGTGCGGCCAACCAGACTGATGAAGATGGAGGCTCCGACAATCGCCGTCAGCACGAAGCGGTACACTCCATACCACTGAGGTGTCCAGCCGCGGTTCTTCGCACGGGTGTCGGCGAGATATAGGAAGGTGAAGGCGGCGAACTGTGAGGTGAGGGCGTATTCGACTGGCATGAGCAGCGTAGGCCAGGCAATGACGGGCGCAAGCACACCCATGCCATATCGGAATCTTGTTCGCGCCGCCGAGGGGGTCCTTTCTGCGTATTCAAGGCCCTGTAGTTGTTAGCGATCCAATGTCCACCGGGAAAGACAGGAAGTCATGCTCACCCAGTGAATGGCACCGAGGAAGGAGATGATTATGGCGCCGTATCCCAATTGGACGGGCTCCAGCACGTTCAGCCACCATTGCGCCGACTCAGGGTTCATGTAGATGGTGTTGAGGAAGGTGGAGCTGGACGGCCATTCGAGGTTAAGGTCCCAGCTCAGGTAGACGGTGCTGAGAGAGGTCGCGAGATAGGGCAAAGTTCCGGCCAGTCCCAGTGCGTAAGGCTCCCTGGGCACTTCGCTGAGATTGAACGTGTCCTTGACGATGTTCTGCCACCAAGTTGTCAGTTAGGAATGTGCGGACAAGTCGCAGGCCATCGTACCGCTTCTTGCTTCAGCCCGGCTGTGAGGTCGACATCCTGCTCGGGGTTGGCGGGCGCCGGCTCAAATAAGTGTCGTCGCGAGGACTCAGTCGTGACCTCCTCCGGATTCGATTCAAGCTTCTTCTTTGCAATTTCCGCCTCGGCCTTCTTGTCGATCTTGTCGTACGGGGAGTTGGTATAACGCGCCTGAAGTGCCAAGGGAGACAGCCGGGCCTGGAGGGCGGTAGATGGGCGCTTGGGGTTACCAATGGCGCCTTTGGGTGCTCTGGTCGAGAGCGAGGCCGTGGGAACAGCCGAGGGAGCTACCGCTTGACGCGGAGCCAGGCGCAGGAGCTGTCGCGAGGTGCGAAGCATCGTGATGTGAAGTCTGTGCTGGTTGGTGTTTGGGGAGCGAGGTCTGAGAGCTTGTGCTCATACGGAGAATCTGCGGGCGTCAATCGAGCGCTGGAAAGAATCAGAGGAAGGTAATTGATCAATTCCTCCTGGGACGACAAGTCTGGCGTTGAACGGTGGTAGTCAGGATCACAAGATGCCTAGGCCGAGAGCAGCGACACAAATTTATCTCGTTTTCTCGGCACTACCGGTTGCTTCACGTTGATGTAAGGCAAGACGGCACTAGGTCGCCCCGGCCAACAAGAAGCAGGGCAGGAGCTCCCCGTCCCTTACACTGCTGCCATCACAGGGCAAGGCAAGCACTGCGAGATACGCACCTGCCGGAAGCTCCAGCTGCTGGGTGAGGTACTTAGTGACGTAATGTGGAGACCTCGTCCATGTCCACACCCGGGCCAGAGTCTCCGCATTGGACGAACCGGCAGCTAGGTGGGGGTGATGCTAGGGATAAGTGGCCCAAGCTTCTGAAATGGTGCCGATGCCGAGGCAGGACAGTTGGGGTGACTTAATTTGGTCAGACATTACTGAATTGGCCTCTGAAATGACTTATAGCAGATCAAGATAGTATTCCAGCAGGATATAGAATTTACTGATATTTTTCTGTATTTTTACTTCCTACTAGAAGCCCTCTTAGCAGTCGTTGTGACAGTTAAGCGCCTTCCTGAATAACACAGCATCAGATGGCGCTAGTCCCAATCTAGCTACCACATAGTAGGTCCACCCTGCCGTGGCTCGCAAGGGCTAGCGCCACAGTCCGAGCCAAGCTGGCGGCCTGTTTTTGGCACTGCGGGGGAGCATCGGGAATCAGGCAGCGTCATCATGCACAAACAAACCTCCAGAGCACCCAAACTGTTCCACCATCAGCCCAGTTCGCCGACAGTCCAGACCGACCCCAACCCTGTCTGCCACCGCTATTCAACCCCAACGACGACGGCAGGCAGTCATACTGCGATACACTGTTGTCAGAGATCGCAATCTGTCCCTCTAGATTGATTCCCCGACAGTCTCCAACTTGGCGGTTCCCCCTGCGTTACCGTCCATTCCCGGGGACACGGCACACGGCACACGGCACACGGCACAGCACGCCTGTCAACGAAAGATTCAACCCATCGCGAAAGAAGAAAAGCAAGATACCCATCCGATTTATCACGACTCGAAGCGACCCCATTCCCCCGAGCCCCATCTACCGACGCCTCTTTTATGACGGCAAAGACCCTCTGCTTCTCGAACTGACCCCGCCCTTCGCCGTCGGCCCCTCCGACTTTCCGAATCTGTCCCTCCCTTCCCATGCCTCGAACGGCCGACGCGCCATAGAACCCCAATATTGAGAGTCCCTCGCCAGGGTAACGGCGCCATACACACACCATGTTGGAGGGACTCGTTGCCGGCCTGCTCAACAGGTTCCTGGGCATGTACGTCAAGAACTTCGATCCGGCACAGCTCAAGGTTGGAATCTGGTCCGGCGATGTCAAGCTTAGGAACCTCGAGCTGCGGAGGGAAGCCCTCGACCAGCTGAAGCTGCCCCTCAACGTGATGGAGGGTCACCTCGGCGAGCTGACCCTCATCATCCCGTGGTCCAACCTGCGCGGTGCTCCCGTTAAGGTCTTCATCGAAGATGTCTTCCTGCTAGCCTCCCCGAGGGAGGAGGCGGCTTACGATGAGGAAGAGGAAGAGCGCAGGAAGCAGAGAATAAAGATGGAAAAGCTCGACTCGGCTGAGCTTCTCAAGGAGAGATCTCAGGAGGGTATGAGCCAGGAGGAGCAGAAGAAGAGCCAGAGCTTCACCCAGAGCCTGGTGACCAAGATCGTCGACAACCTCCAGGTCACGGTCAAGAACATCCACATCAGATACGAGGACTCCATCTCGGCCCCCGGCCACCCCTTCGCCCTCGGCGTCACCCTGGAAGAGTTCAGTGCCGTCAGCACCGATGGCCAGTGGAAGCCCACTTTCATCCAGGATTCCACAAAGAGCACCCACAAGCTCGCGACCCTCGGCGCCCTCGCCGTGTATTGGAACACGGACACGGAGCTTCTAGGCCCGGGACGTGAAGTCGACACGGGTGGCAAGCCGCCGATGCCACATGACGAGATGGTGGACAAATTTAAGAGCTTGATAGGATCAACGCAAGACACTGAGCTCAGCCATCAGTTCATTCTGCGGCCCGTCAACGGAAAAGCCAAGATTGTCCTCGACAAGACCGGTGACGTGCACGTTCCCAAGGCCAAGGCGAGCCTGCTCTTCGAGGAAATCGGCTTGGTCATAGACGACGACCAGTACCGCGATGGGTTGATGATGGTGGATCTCTTTCACTACTTCATCCGCCACCAGGAATACAAAAAGTATCAGCCCAAGGGGGTCACTCCCAAGGAGGATCCCAAGGCTTGGTTCAAGTTTGCGGGAGATGCAGTGCTCAGCAAGATTCATGATCGAAATCGCAGGTGGTCGTGGGACTACTTCAAAGAGCGACGTGACGATCGGATTCGCTACATCGAGCTGTTCAAGAAGAGGAAGCAGCAGCAGCAACTCACGGCAGACGAAAATGAGGACATGAATAAGCTTGAGTGGAAGCTCGACTACGAAGACCTGCGGTTCTGGAGATCTTTGGCGCGTAACCAGCTCAAGAAGGAAAACGCCGCTGCTCTGAAGAACCAACCCTCAAAGCAGGAGCAGCAAGGATGGATGTCTTGGGTTTGGAGTGGTGGTGCGAAGCAGCCAGAACCCCAGGAAACAGATGAAAATACCCAGATCACAGAGGAGCAACGCAAAGAACTATACGACGCCATCGACTGGGACGAGAAGACCGCTATCGCCGAATCTGTGGACGTACCTCGAGACTCTATCAAGATGCAGGTCGAAGCGTGGCTGAGCACTGGAAGCTTCACGCTCAAGAAGAGCCATGATGGAAAGAGAAGCGATCTTCTCAGCCTCCACTTCGATGTCTTTAAGGCCAAGGTCCTACAGCGGCCCGACTCCTTCCTGGCCGACGTGAGCCTCGGCGGCCTGCGTGTCAATGACGGAACCACATCCGACACTCTCTTCCCCGAGATTGTTCGAGTCAAGGATGCGCCGGAAGTCCACGACCGCAAGCGACTTACTATCGAGGAGCTGGAAGATAACGAGGACGAGCCCTTCTTCCACTTCGAGGTGGAACAGAACCCTATCGACCGAGAGGGAGACATAGCACTGTCGGGCTCTCTCAAGCCGCTTGAGATCGTGTGGAATCCAAACTTCGTCGTGGGCGTTGCAGACTTCTTCAGGCCACCGGAAAGGCACATGGAATCCATCACTGCCCTCATGGAGACTGCCGGAGCCACAGTTGAGACTTTCAGGGAACAGACGCGCGCAGGCCTCGAGTTCGCGCTTGAGGAGCACAAGACTATCAATGCCCAGCTTGACCTACAGGCCCCTCTCATCATTGTGCCAGTCAGCATTGCGGTCAAGGAGTCCACCTGTCTCATTCTGGATGCCGGTCACATCAGCGTTAACAGCGAACTAGTGGACCAGAGCACCATGAAGCAGATTCAGTCGAAGCAGCGGCAGTCATACACGGACGAAGACTTCAAGCGCTTGGAGTCTGTCATGTACGACAAGTTCCTGGTGAAGCTCTCCTCCACACAAGTCCTGATAGGACCCTCCATCGAAGCTACGAAGGCTCAGCTTGCAGAGAAGGACGATACCCAGCACCTGCACGTGGTCGAGCGCATCAATGTGGACTTCGTCGTCGAGACCTCAATCCTGCCAAAGGCACCAAACTTGACCAAGCTCAAGGTCTCGGGCCACCTTCCAATACTACACGCAACCGTCTCGGACACGAAGTACAAGAACCTGATGCGTATCATCGACGTGGCTATTCCCAAGTTCGGTGGACAAGACGACCAGCAGCCACAGATCACAGACTCCCAGGAACAGACCGTGACGACTAGACCTCGTGGCTTGAGCACAGCCTCGACTCGGTCTCGATCCCGTAAGGAGCCTTCCCGCCGCCGGTCCTCACAGTTTCCTTTCATGCAACAGCAGACTGCCATCGTAATCGACGAAGACGATGACGACAGCGATGAGTTCGAGGATGCCGATGGAGGCCGGGATAACAAGGAGCAGCTCAAGCTACAGCAGAGGTCTTTTGAGTTCAAGTTCAAGGTCGACACCCTCAAGGGCTCTCTCTACCGCAGCGATCCAGACAAGAAGAAGCCCGACCAGTTGCTGGTCGAACTCGTCGCCGAAAACTTTGATCTTCTTTTCTACCTGCGCCCATACGATATGTCCGCTGAAGTCTCCCTTGGTTCGGTCACGATGGACGACTTCGTCGATAATCCTTCAGCCGAGTTCAAGTCGATTGTGTCTTCCGGTGATCCCGATGATCGCGAGCAGAACCGCAGTCTTGTCAGCGTCAAGTTCACCAAGGTGAACAGGCTGTCCCCGGAGTTCATGCCGGTGTACGAAGGGGTTGAGACCAATGTAACGGCGGCAATTTCGACCATTAACCTTATCGTCACACGAAAGACGCTGCTGACTCTCCTGGACTTCATCTTGGCAACTTTCACTGGTAACAACAACGATGCCGCGTCGCCACAGGAGCAGAAAGCAATCTCAGACTCGGAGGAGGACGATGAAGAGCTTGAAGTCGAAGTGGTCGCCCCTCCGGAAGACGCTCCAGCAAACACTGGCTCCATCAGAGTGAAGGTCGACCTCAAGAGTATCAGGCTGATTTTGAATAACGACGGCATCCGCCTGGCAACACTCTCGTTCAATCATGCTGACGTCGGCGTGTTCCTCCTCGGCAAGACGATGCGGGTGAATGCCAAGCTGGGCAACCTCAACTTGGTCGACGACATCAACCAGGGCGTCCCTGAGAGCTCCAACTTGAGACAGCTCATTTCTATCCAAGGAGATGAGCTCGCAGACTTCCGCTACGAGACTTTCGACGCAACCAATAAGAAGGCATACCCCGGATACGATTCCTCGGTGTACCTCAGGGCTGGGTCCGTGAAACTCAACTTCCTCGAGGAGCCTTTCAGGAAGATTATCGAGTTCTTGGTCAAGTTCGGCAAGATGCAAGCCATCTACAATGCTGCGCGTCAAGCAGCTGCGTCTCAAGCAAACCAAATCCAACAGAGCACCAGCAGATTCAAGTATGACGTCGTGGTCAAGACCCCCATCGTCGTCTTCCCTCGAGTGGTCAACCACGGTCAGCCTAAGCGAGACGTCATCACCGCCTACCTGGGAGAGATCTATGCGCAGAACAAGTTTGCACCTTTGGATGATTCCGAGAGGTCCCAAATCGCGACCAAGATCTCAGCCGGTATCCGCAACATCCGCCTGACTTCCGACTTCAACTACCCCGGCGATGTGTCAGAGGAGCTCGAACTGATCGACAAGGTTGACCTGGGCTTCAATGTGACATATGCAGAGCATCAGGGCGGCACGAAGCGACCGGAGCTCGAGATCGAAGGCAGCATGTCTGACTTCAACCTAAAGCTCACCCAGTACCAGCTCCGCTTCTTGATGGAGATATCGAAATCCGTCCCAGCTGCGTTCGCCGGCAACGCCGACGAACAAAACGAGGAAGCAGAGCGCGAGGTCGACAAGGACACGCTCCAGAGAGCGAAATCACTGCCAGTTGATAAGAGCTCGAGCAATGAGCAGCAGTTGGTGGACCTCGGCCCTGAGCTGTCGCCCAAGGACAAGACATGGACGCAGCTCGATCTCGTATTCCAAGTCAACACCATCGGTATGGAACTCCTACTGGCGCACGAGGACAAACCAATTGGCGAGCTCGAGAGCGCAAGCCTGTCTCGCTTCTCTCTGGATGGAACCAAGCTGAAGACGCGGATGCTCAACAACGGTTCTCTCGAAGGCGAGTTCCTCATTCACTCGTTCACCATTCACGACAGCCGGCCCCGCGAAACAAACAAGTTCAGGAGGATCATGACGTCTTCCAACAAGGAGGTCCAGCAGCTCATGGCTAGCATAACGATGTCGGGTGGTCAGGAGAGGAACCTGATTGCCATTGTCACCATTGACAGCCCACGCATCATCTTCGCGCTCGACTACCTCTTCGCCATCCAGAACTTCGTCATGGTTGGTTTGCAGTCTGAGGAGCCCTCGTTGATCGACGACGAGTCTCTGCTGGACACTCCAGACGAGTCTGATGCGGATGCGGAGTCCATGCAAGTAACGTGGTCAAAAGCACAATCCCAAAAGAGTAGCAGGGAGCAAGGAGACGGCACTCAAGGTGGAGCCGAAGACAAGCCTCAGAGCACCATGAGCATCGCCTATCGGGTCAACATCGTGGACGCCCAAGTCATTCTGATCGCAAACCCACTCAGCGCGAGCTCCGAGGCGATTGTCCTCGGGACCAAGCAGGTTCTTCTCTCTCAGCAGCATGCCCTGACTTTCCAAGTGTCTGAAATTGGCATGTTCCTCTGTCGCATGGATCGCTTCGAAGACTCTCGCCTTCGCATCATCGATGACTTCTCGGTGCAAATGTCCATGGACAGCTCCAAGCCGAACATTACAAGCATTCACGCCGACATCGAGCCTTTGATTCTGCGCCTCTCTCTCCGCGATATCCTCCTAGCCTTGCAAATTGCCAGCAAGGCAACCGAACTTTCCGATCAGCAGCCGAAGGATCCCAAGTCGTTGTCTGCCGCAGATGAGAAAGCGAAGCAGCTGCGCCAGGCTGGCCTTAAGCAGCGAACAGCCAGCGGCAAGGGCCCGTCAACTCTCGCCAATAAGACCATGGTGTCGAAGTCAAAAACCGCAAAGGTTGCTGTGTCACAGGCTAAACAGGCGCAACAAGACCCTCAGGGCAAGACGGTCCAGGCCCAGCCGCGTCGACACGAGGAGCTCTCCGCGACAATCGAGGGGATTCGTGTGGTTCTGATCGGTGACGTGCACGAACTCCCGATTCTCGACCTGGGCATCAAGAACTTCACCGCTACTGCTGAAGACTGGTCGTCAAACCTGAAGGCTGAGACCGCCATCGACCTTTACACGAATGTTTACAACTTCTCCAAGTCCGCGTGGGAGCCTTTGCTGGAGCCTTGGCAGGTCGGTATCGGCATGGCCAGAGACTCAGAGTCTGGCCTCATGTCTATCGACGTTGCTTCTAAGAAGATTTTCGACGTAACTCTGACCACGGCTACCATCGCCCTGGCATCCAAATCATTCGCCTTCCTCAGTCGTGATGAGGATGTTCTCGGCAAGCCGCGCGGTGTCGACGCGCCCTACCGGATTCGCAACTACACAGGGTTCGACATTGTTGTCCAGTCAAAGAGCTCAACGACTGAAGACAACATGACGGCCCGCCTCGAGGATGGACAAGAAGCGCCTTGGAGTTTCGAGCCGTGGGAGAAGATGCGAGAGAATCTTTCGGGCGAAAGCAGCACTGGAACCGTTGGCGTTCATTTAGAAGGCAGCGGCTTTGACCCAGTCAAGAATGTCAGGCTGAACCGGGAGGGTGAGGTCATCTACAGTCTGAAGCCAAAGACCGACAACATTTTGCACCGCCTTCTCGTCGAGGTCACCTTGGGCAAGGACAACGTCAAATATGTCACCTTCAGATCGCCTCTGGTGGTTGAGAACAACACTCAAATTCCAGTGGAACTAGGTGTCTACGACGCCCAGGAGGGCCATCTTCTCAAGATTGAGAAGATTGCTCCTGGTGAGAGCCGACCTGCACCAGTCGGTGCTGCCTTCCTCAAGTCTCTGCTGGTACGACCTGACTCTGGCTTCGGCTATGCCTGGTCGTCCGAGACTCTTTGGTGGAGAGATCTGCTGAAGAGACCTACACGAACGATGGTCTGCAAGGGCGAGAATGGTGATCCCTTTTACTTCCAGCTCAACGCTACTTTCGACAGGTCGAATCCGATGACCAAGTAAGTCCCGTGCGCAACTCAGCAGTTGGAGTGACTAACAATGTCTCTAGGAACTACCCATACATGCGGATTAAGTTATCGCCGCCAGTGATCCTCGAGAACCTGCTGCCATACGATTTCAAGTACCGCATTTACGACAAGAACACCAAAAAGGATTGGGCCAATTTCCTCCGCAAGGGCGGCCTCAGTCCCGTGCATGTGGTCGAGCTTTCACATCTGCTCCTTCTCAGCGTCGACATGCAAGATACCGTCTTCAAGCCCAGCGATTTCGCCATCATCAACTCTGGTCAGTCGGACGACTTCAAGAAGGAAGACAAACTTGTCTGCAAGGATGAGGACAACCTGCAGCTCAGCCTCAAGCTGCATTACCACAAGATCCCCGACAGTGGAGGTGCCTTCCGGGTGACGGTTTACAGCCCGTACGTCATCTTGAACAAGACAGGTCTCGATATGCAAATCAGGGCCAAGGGATTCTTGCAGGGTGCCAGACCTGCTGCAGGACAGTCGACTTTGTCTCACAGGGCCGAGAGAGACCGACCAAAGGCGACGCCGTTCATGTTTTCCTACGGCAACGACGACCACAGGAATCGCATTCTGTTGCAGATTGCCGATTCCGAATGGAGCAAGCCTCAGAGTTTCGACGCCATTGGCAGTACGACCGAGGTCGTGCTCCTATCCCCGTCAAGGAACACCGAGGTACACATTGGCATCACCACCGAGGCGGGCGAGGGCAAGTACAAGATGACCAAGGTCGTAACGCTGGCTCCGAGGTTCGTCTTGGAGAACAAACTCGGAGAAGAAATCAACGTCAGGGAATCTAGTTCCTCAGGATTCATGACGCTTCAGCCGGGCGCACACCAGCCACTGCACTTCATGCAGAAGACTGCCGTCAAGCAACTTTCCCTGTGTCATCCCGGAATGAACAACCAGTGGACTTCCCCCTTCAACATCTCGGACATTGGCACAACCCACATCAAGATCGCCAAGGCAGGGCAGCGGCAACGACTAATCCGCGCCGAGATCTTAATGGAAGGCGCGACGATCTTCTTGCATCTCAGCATGGAGACCAAGAACTGGCCGTACCAGATGAGGAACGAGAGTGACACCGAGTTCACGTTCTTCCAGGCCAATCCTAGCCTCGAGGACGACGGCGTGGAGGACCGATCTGGCTGGCGCCCCATCAAGTACCGGCTGCCTCCTCGCAGCATTATGCCGTACGCCTGGGACTTCCCCGCAGCGAAGTTCCGTGAGATCATCATCAGCGCGCACGGGAAAGAACGCCATGTCAAGCTGGCGGAGATTGGCAACCAGATCCCGATGAAGTTTGCCACACCTTCCGGGCAGCAGAAGATCATTGACATCAACGTTGCGGCCGACGGCCCTACTCAGACGCTGATCCTGTCCAACTTCCGGCAATCCAAGAGTCTGTATCGGCAGAAGTCAAAGTCTGGATCTCGCACAAGCACCGATGGCTTCGAGGTCAAAGATCAAGAGACTACGGCGACGTTCCGCGCCCAGTTGAAACTTTCGGGCATCGGAATTTCGCTCATCAACTCGCAGCTAAAGGAATTGGCTTATGTCACCTTTAGAGACGTCTCTCTTCGCTACCACGACTCGCCTCTTCACCAGACTGTCAGCTTTTCTGTGAAGTGGATACAGATCGATAATCAGCTCTACGGCGGTTTGTTCCCCATGATCCTGTATCCCAGTGTGGTCCCGAAGAGGGCGCAGGAGGTGGACGCACACCCTTCGATTCACGCCATGGTCACCAGAGTCAAGGATGACTCGTATGGCGTGCTCTACATCAAGTACGCGACAGTTTTGATGCAGCAGATGACAATCGAACTCGACGAGGACTTTGTTTACGCGGTGCTTGACTTCTCCAACATTCCCGGTGCCGCTTGGTCAGACACCAACGAGGAAGGCACGTTGTGCGACGAGGAGCTGGACATACCCGAGCCGAATCAACAGCAGTCCGGCCAAGACATCTACTTCGAACTGCTCAACATCCAGCCCATGCAGCTAGATTTGTCTTTCATGCGCACAGAGCGCGTCAACGCCGAGGACAAGACGTCCACTCGGAACCCCCTGATGTTCTTCCTCAACATCATGACGATGGCCATTGGCAATGTCAACGATGCGCCCATCCGACTGAACGCCCTCATGCTGGACAACGTCAGAGTTTCAGTACCGGCACTGACACAGAATATCTCCAACCACTACAGCCAGGAGGTTCTCTACCAGGTTCACAAGATCTTGGGCTCCGCAGACTTCCTCGGCAACCCTGTTGGTCTGTTCAACAACATCAGCTCAGGACTGACAGACGTCTTCTACGAACCTTACCAAGGCCTCATTCTCTCGGACAAGCCCGAGGACTTTGGCATCGGCGTCGCCAAGGGTGCTGCATCTCTTGTGAAGAAGTCTGTTTACGGCTTCAGCGATTCCTTTTCCAAATTCACTGGAAGTTTGTCCAAGGGTCTTGCAGCTGCAACCCTCGACAAACAGTTCCAAGATCGTCGCCGCATAACCCGCGCGCGTAATCGCCCTAAGCACGCCCTCTACGGCGTTACTGCCGGTGCCAACTCTCTCTTCACCAGCGCCGCTTCTGGTGTCGGCGGTCTTGTGCGGAAACCTCTGGAGGGTGCCGAACAGGAGGGCGCCCTCGGGTTCTTCAAAGGCATCGGCAAGGGTGTCGTGGGATTCGCGACCAAGCCTGCCATCGGCGTCTTGGACATGGCCTCCAACGTGTCAGAGGGCATTCGCAACACCACGACCGTGTTTGACGGATCGGAACTCGATCGCGTTCGCCCCGCCCGGTTCGTCCCCTCGGACGGCATCGTCAGGCCGTTCAACGCCCGGGAGGCTCTTGGCCAGTCTTGGTTGAAGCAAGTCGACAACGGCAAGTACTTCAACGAGAATTACATTGCACACCTGGAGCTGCCGCGTGAGGACATGGTGGTCATGATCACGTACGCCCGGATCCTGCTTATCCGCAGCCGGCGTCTTACTTCCGAGTGGGACGTGCCCCTGAAGGACGTCCAGACCATTGCCAAGGAGCGTACCGGACTGAGCTTGACGTTGAGAGGAGGCACCAACGGTCCTTTCATTCCTGTTGGGGATGAGAGCGGCCGTGCGTTTCTGTACAAGATGGTGGCCGTTGCGGTGGAGGAATTCAACAGGCGGTTCAGGGGTTTGGAGTGAGGCTGAGAGGAGGCGGAGCAAAAGCCCAGGACCTGGTAGTATGCTGCGGGAGACTTCACACATATCATTTCTATCCTATTCTGTTTCATGGCCGAGGTATCGCGCAGAGCCTCGCAGTTCCTTAGCAAGTACAAGTTAGCTAGCATTGATTTACACTTTTCCTTGGTCAATAATACACGGAACACATGGCTCAAGGTCTATATGCAGTGATTGTGTGGCTGTGATCGTGAGGAGTTGACGAGGGCCTGGCTCGAAGGGACTTTTTCTTTGACGGCGAACGTTTCGTAGGGCATGCCTTGTCCTTGCTGTGACTTGATGGAAGGTTCCTGTTGGAATAGCTGCTCTGGCACCGGCCACGGCCCCCGGCCCCTACGGCCGAGGATCTACCGCAGGTCACGTGACTGCTTATGTCAGCGGTACATACTCCGGACGTAGGTCCGGTAAGCACATCGCTAGACTTAGCCATACTCTCTTCAATACAACAATCAGCAACCACCACAAGAAGATCCTACGATATATCGTACTTTACCCCAGATCTGTTTATTTGATTTACCTGTTTTACCAACAGTCCCTGTGTTCGAAAGTTGGTTTTGACGGGAGTGGTCAGCACTGCGTCTTGTCGTGCACGAATAGATAATCAAAGACGATGACTTCACGGTGACATAATAACTGGAGGTAATCACGATCTGTTATGAGAGATGTTTACCACAATAAACTACTCCATATGTTTATCCACCATAGTATATGAACATTGGATACCTTTACCAAGATGTCTGCAAGACTACTGGCAACAGGACCCACCACAAAACACACAACAAGCGTAGCTGCGATCGTGATTTCACCTCAAGGCTGTACCGCCCAAGCGTCAAGACCCTTGAGGAGTATCGGTCAATCCTCGAGTTGCCCCCAACTCAGCGTCAGTGGCTGTGCTGACCTAAGGCGACCCTCTGCCTGCGACTGCGCAAGTTTCCATTCCATGTTTCGAGTGGCCACACATTTCTCCCACCTCGGAGCCTGAACAGGGCTCTTTTCTTCTTTCTTCTTGGGCGGTTCGGCATATGCCTCTGGCCAGAGCATCTTCCACTCCTCGGCCACGAGCTCTGACTTGGGAGGGTGGTCCTGGGTCGCTTGCGACAGCCACATCGGGTCCGTGACGGCCTGGCACCGGCCGAGGACCCTGCGGGACTCGAAACGGAAGTGTCTGTATGAGCGGTAGTCGGTTTCGGTGCAGCGGTAGGCCGTGGTGCACCTGTCGCAGATCTTGGGCCGCTCCCAACTGTTTTCGCGAGAAGAGCCGGTGGCGACCGTGTGAGGAAAGGCCTCGAGCCAACGGACGTGCGGGCAGCACCAGTCCAGCGGGCCCTCGACGGGGAAGCCGACGGGGTTCTCCGATGGATCCGGGTGCCGTTGGAAGAGCCGCGCCACCGCCGCCGCCGACGCCCCGGGGCCGTTTTTGACGACGTCGAACCCGATCTCCGTCTTCAGGACCACGTCCCCGTTCCAGGAGCAGAAGCGCCAGCCGACCATGCGGACCACGCGGGCCCCGTCGCCGGTGTACTCGGTGTCGCTCGCCGTGTTCATGAATCCCTCTTCCTCGCGGGGCCGGGCCGCGAAGGACTTGGCGGCGGGGAAGCGCAGGTACCAGGGCAGGAAGGGCGAGTCTGAGACCTCGGAACGCCAGGCGCGCCAGACGGAGCTGGGCGGGAGGCCCACCGCGTAGAGGACGCTTTTGCTTGCGAGGGCCAGGCAGACGCGCTGCGGCGGGGAGAGGTACTCTGCTATGTCGAGGAGCATTTCTGCTGGGAGGGTTTGGAGGGTTGGAGGGGGTTCGCGGTGTTCTTCTGAGGTTTCCGTCGAGTCCGAGAGCGGCTGGTCGTCTGCTTGGATCGGGCCGGATGTGGTTTGTAGGCGGAGGTCGGCTATTGGGGAAACGGGATCCATGGGGTTCGTCGGGATCGTGTGGGTTGCGGTTTGTATGTCGGAGGACATTTCGGATGGCAGGGTGGTGGGATTCATCTTGACGAAGTCTGAGCTGGCGATGTTTGGGTTGGCAATGTCTGATCAGATTTTGCTTGGGTTGAAGAAAAGATGCAATTTGGCAAGACGTGAGCGGACAGGTCACCAAGATATAGGAATCACTCTGAACCCTTCGCCGTCAAGGTTCGTAGTTGGAGAAAGCGTTAGGCGGATTTCCCAGCACCACATTTTCCACGTCCTTTCTCCCAACGTGAAGTTAAAATACTGAGTGCGATAGACGGCACACAAGGTACATCAAAAGTTCTTTGATTTTGTTTTTTTTATTAACGTACATCATAAGCGAGCCGATCACCTAACTACGACCACTTCGCAAAAGCGACTCGGAAGCAACAACAGAATCATCAAATCAATTGAAACTACTCAGAATCCTCTTCCTCGGACATCTCTTCATTCTCTGGGCACGTTCGTGCATTATGTCCAGTGTTGCCACAGACACCACATCGCCGTTGACCTGATTCGGTCCTCGGTTTGCGACCACTACTCCGGCGAGTTTGCTCTTCCACCTGGGCCGTTGCCTCCCTCTGGGACTGTAGCTCCTCTGCCTGGGCTACAGTAAGACTCCCTCCTTGCCTCAGACGTGTTTTATTAGCCCTCCGGCGTCGACTAAGTATGTTATTTTCTTCTTGAAGCAGTTTAAGCTCAGACCGTATTTAGGCAAGCTCATGCATAACCATCATTGTACCTTTTGTAGCTTGGTCAACAGCTTGTAACATAGGTGTCGTGGAGCTATTCTGATGACAGGAGATTCGTTCTTTGATTAGAGTTGACTGAGAAGTCGCCTCGGTTGGGTTGCTTGGTGTCTTGGAAACCCAAGGTGGTGGTGTTACTGGGAGGGACCCCGGGGGCGTTGGAGTGCGTAACTTGATATCCAGCTTCGACAGGACACTCTGTGCACTTAAAGAAACAAGCCCGGACCCTCTAAAGCCCCCCTAGATGTTCTTTTCCGTGAGAGCTCGCGTGAAAGCGCTGTAGAAGGCGGGGAAGAAGTCTTCCTTCGTGATGTGAGTATTACCCCGGCGCATCTTATTCTCGATTTCTCGACCATACGCTGTCTTGAGGGGCCCAAAACATCCAAAGTCCAAGGGCTGGAGGATATACGACGAATGAGACGGCATAAAAAGTGTGATAATGTCGTTCTCCTTGTAAAATATCTCGAAATCGGCGGAGTGGTGACTTTCGTGTCCATTAACGACGAGGAGGCGATATCGACCTCTTGAACGCGGTTTTGTATACCGATCAAAGTACTGGAGCCAATCTAGGCCTCTTTAATTTGTTGTCCATCCGTTTTCAGACGTTGCGATGACCCAGTCGGGTAGGAGACCCGATTGAGTGTACCAGGTGGAGAGGTGATATTGGCCCGCGACAATGATGTACGGCGGGACACTGTAGCCCGACGAGCCGATTGACTGAATGACTGTAACCCATTCCCGATTACCAGGCTGCGTCATTTTCGTATTTGAACGCCTTTCGGAGCTTGTGACGACCGATCCGGTTGAGATCTGGCCCATCATAAACCCAGTCTCGTCGAAGTTATAGATATCTGAGTCCTGGATGCCGTATTTCGCGATTGTGTTCGCTACAAGCCGAAACCACGCGTTTATCGCAACGGAATCTTCGCATTGGGCTCTCTTATAGTCGTACTTACGAAGAAAACGCGTCCGGAGCCGTGATTGTCGCTTGACGAAGTTCGACGCCCAGCGCTTGCCGACCGGTGGTGCATCACGGTTGGCGAGCAGTCGATTGGCCATTTCTTCCACACCAGCCAGCCGGGGAGGAAATGATCGGGAATCTAGGTCGAGAATATACTCAACTAGCTTCTCCTCTTCAAGCGACGTCAAATTCCGTGAGTTCGGCATACTGTCCCGTCGTGATGGTGCGCCCTTCAATCGGTCGTGTAAGGTTGAAAATGGCACAGAGTAGATCCGGGCGGCCGCTCGTATACTAAGATTTGGGGTCTTTGCGATCGCTTGGACCGCTAATATGACCTTGGCTTCTTTGTTTGATGACGGCATTCTTTTTGGTGGAATGATAAGTGTTGAAAGTGGGAAGATTGATTCTCGTGGTTGGGTGATCGGCTCGCTTGTCTGATCGGCTCGCTTATCATGTACGTTATTGTTTTTTCTTTTGTTGCAAAACAGGTTCTGAAAATGCATCCTGAGGCTTCTTTACATGTACCTACTAAGTCCATAGCTTTCCTTCCAGGTCTTGGCAGACAGCGGTGACTTTGGTGAGTCTTCGGTCACCTGCGACAACCACATGGGATCGTGTATGGACCCGCACGAACCAAGATTCCTCCAAGAGTCGAGGACAACCTGTTTCAGAGAAAAGATGGGCATCTTGCTGTGGTACTCAGTACAGCGGTACGCCGTACAACACCGCTCGCAAACATTCATCTCCTTGGCCAACGTCTGGAAGCCAGACCGGTTCAACACCCGGACCCTCTTGAGCGGACGGCGCGCGGGAGAGAGGGGAGTGAAGGCATTTGGGAGCTCCCGCGTCCACCGGACGTGCGGGCAGCAGCAGTCGACGGCCTTCTAACCGCCAGCGGGGCCCCCTTCCTGCGTCCGGTCCTCCTGGAACAGCTGGACGAGCTTGCTCATCTTGTCCGGGTCGTCGCTGAGCGTGTAGTTCAGGGTCGTTTTTAGAATGAGGTTCCCGTTCCAGGTGGTGCAGCGCGAGAAGCAATCCACGTTGCAACTCAAGTCGTCGGGCGCGGCGACGAACCTCGAGGAGGAGATGTTGAAAGTGCCGTGGAGGCGGGGCGCGAAGGTCCTGGCGTCGTGGAGGCCCAGGAAGCTCGGGAGGAAGGGCGAGTTCGATATCTCCTGCCACTCCTCACGGCTCGGGAGGCCCAGCTTGAAGAGCGTCTGCTTGCTCGCGAGCGCCAGGAGGCTACGCTGGGGAGCCGAGAGGTGATCTGCTACGCTGCGGAGTAGTTCTGTTGGGAGGGTTTCGAGGGTCGGCGCCGGCTCTTGTGCGGGTGTGGGTGAGGAAGTGGTTTGAGGTTTATCTGATGGTTCTACTGAGACCTCGGCAGGATTCAGGGGTGGCGTGCCATCTATCGTGATGGGATGGGATGCGACTTGTAAACGCGAGATGGCGTACACTTCAGAGTCGATGGGATCCTCCATGCTTGTGATGCTTGGGTTGCAGGAGAGAGCGATTGTGGCCAGGACAGCGTGGTATGGTCTCATAATATGGCTCTGACGGTCAAGGTTGGTGTTGGATGAGGGCACGAGTGTCAGGTGCGCCGGAGGGGCACCGGCAGAGCACCGGCGGAGCGCCGGCGGAAAAGTGGGGTCTTTGGAAAATAGTTGTTCCAGGGATAGATTTAAGCCTAGCATTGCGGAAATTCTGCAAGGCTAGGTTCGAATGACAGTCACAACCTACCCCTACCTAGGCCATCGCCGACTCCTTCACTCTGCGCGAAGCCAGCCTGACAACGAGGCGATTTCCGGCGCCACTGCCTTCTTAACTTTATTATCTTTCGATGGAAAAAGAAAACCTTTCCCGAGTTTTTGTTCATCGCTATGAATCATACTCAAAGTATAAGAAAAGAAAACCTTGATTGCCAAGTTAAGTTGGGTAGCTCGATCTTATCGAGCTTTTGCCTGTGGCTGGCTGAGGCATAGGGAAGGAGAGATGGAGTGTCCGCGATACTGCGTCTTTATCGTAGCGTCTTCCTGCAGGCCTCCTTACCGGTTCCCTGAGATTCTTAATGCTGGCAGAAATGTTTCATGGTCGCGAGGCACTATCATGGCTTTGAAGTATTCGTACAGGCCAATTTGAGACTTGCTCTTGCTGAAGCGGACAGAGACGGCCGGCTAATCTATCTTTTCACTTCGTTAAGTTCCAGACAAGATGGCACTTGCCAGTAGATCCAAGGTTCGCCAAAAAGACTTCATGCCAATTTTCCTTTTTCTTTTCATTTCTAGCAACACCATTCATAGCTATGGACCAACCCGGAGAAAGAAAAAATAATAAAACGCAGACTTGAACCAGATTCTAGCACTATTAGCAGTTGAGCAGTATGTCCCACACCCTGGTACACTTCTGTAAAGAGAAAAAGAGAATTCATCGTGAGAAACTCTAGTTGCAAGTTACCCCTTCTTTGCAAATTTGCTCTGAAAAAATTAGAAATCCTTCGCAATAGACTTCAGCCTATTAGCCACACACTGGTGCATATCTCCGAACGAAAACTTTGCGCGAGGTACTCACACTGCCAAAGTCGATGTTTTTCCGGCTTCGTCTCAGGGGTTTCTCCGATACACGCGTAGAATCACAAAGCCTTCGTCCGGCTTTTCCGAGAAAGTGTGACAGACAAGACTTCGGCAGCTGGCTTCAACTCCGTACCTTGCCGCAATCTCGCAAGAGACTTGCATGCGAACACGAACCAACAGTTCGGTTCCTGAATTTGAAGGCGAAAAAAAAAGCAAAACTTTGGCCAAGCCAACGCCAACGGTTCACGTCACGCCGGAAGACTGCATAAGGTGGGGGGTGGCGCCTGTGGCTTGCTTGACAAGCAACTCCTACGACGCGGACCGACCTAACAGTGAACGAGGACGACGCGCGAGTTCTTTGCCGCTTTTGGGGGTAGAGTTTGCTAATTCTTTGCGAAAAGAGAACACTGCCTGCGGAGAAATTTGAACGTGACACGACATGCGTCGCGCAGCTTCGCAATCAAGTCTTTGGCTTCTTTCCCCGGTCGTGCTGTGTTTGTGTGTCTGTTGGTCTGTCAATCGGCCGAGAAGAGATGTGATCGGGGGCCTATCGAACGATATGGCTTCCCAAGGGGGAAAGGGAACTGAGGACCGACAACCCGGATTCGGTTCTTCAGCATGCAGGTACCCCCTCCCTCCTCAAAGCCGAGCTGATCTCGAAGCGAATGCAGGTGTAGCCAGTTTCCTAGAATTCTCTCTCTCTGCTCTGCCTCTCGTTACCGACGTGACGGCGCCCGCCCAGCATCAACGAAGATGAAGAACATTGGGCGACGGACAGGTTCTTTGTGCAGAGCTGCGGCACAAGTTACAAGCACCCCCGGTCTGTAGACTCCTTCGTCTCTCTGCGGTCTCAATCGGACCTATCAGGCTCTTCTCTACCATGTAAAGCGCCCTTTTCGCCAAGTCCTCGGTTGCCGTTACACCCTGCCACCAACGGGGTTTAGAGATTCCGTGTTAGTAATGGTAGCTGGCCATCGGCTGACTTTACGAAGCCCCCATGTCGTCCGCAACCCTGCGCAAACAGAGAAATATGCTAGAACCCTTGCCAGAAGGCTCAACCCTTGACGAAGCGAATTGCCAGTCTGTACTAGACAAGGGCCATCGGCCGTTGCACTAGGGCCGGCCGGATTGCTACCCCCGAGTCCTGCAGGAGGAGAACCCACATGCGTGGGTCTGCCGTCCGGGGTGGAGGGAGCCAGACTCCAGAGAACACAGACTCCCGCTCGCTCGCGGGTGGCGCCATGGCGGAAACACGGCTGCCCTGCGCTTATTTCATTCTGAGGGGACCCGTACTGGTATGGATACTCGAATGATTCGAGGTGATGAAAAGATATCGAGCCCCCAAAGTAAAAAGAGGAGGCTCATAGTGCACGAAACCTTACCGATCCCGCGGTCCCCTAACTCAATCTCGCTCGCCTTTTTTAATCTGGTATCCCTCGTCCAGTGCATAATTAGATTACGCGAGCTCCGACTCCCAAGTTCCAACAGCCTGCGTGCATGGTTTCCAGCGTCCTGCGATACGATGAGTTATAAACGAGCCAATCGGCGGGGAGGCCACGGTACCGGGGGGGCTTCAGGGCTGTGGTGGGTTGAAGACGTACGTTATTTCACTCGCATATTCTCAGCATCTCTCGTCTCTCCGCCCTGGCATCTCTGTTATACCCCTGCTCGACAAACACATTGTCCTGCAAGGGCAAGAGAGAACAATGGATGCCCCTTTGACGCCGCCCGCTCGAGCCTCACAGAACCGGCACATCGTGAGAGCAAACAATGAATAAAAAAGTCCGAGTACTTTCCTCATGCGGAAGCAAACACTGAGTGAAAGTCCGAGAAAGATAAGAGAAGGGGAGTTTCCTGGAGACCTCATATATCATACTGCGCCTACCTACCCAGCCATCCTGACACCGGAGAGAAGGAGCACTAATAATCCTGGAGCGGGCGTGTTGACACTAGGACGCCAAAGTCCCCAAAGTTACCTCCCATTTCCACGGGAAAAAAGAAGGTTCATAACTCTGTAGCGACCTCCCACCCCTGAGCCTCCCGCCGGGTTAGCCCCACACCGAGGCCGGGGTTCCCGCTCGGCACTGCGGGGGTCCTAACATGACCTCCCGTGATATGTGACGAATGAGAACCCCGTCATCCCGTCCACCACAGGACAACCATGTCGTTTTGCCCCCAACAGAAAAGAAAAAAAAAGAAAAGGGTAAGGCAACGTAACGGCGGATCCTTTACCCTTGCTCAGCGGAATGGCACGTCAGGCGGGCATCGGGGGGCCGGGGGACGGACGGGGTTGGTGGGCAAGATGGAAAGTCTCGGGAGAACAAATTTGGGTCGTCCCTCGGGTCCCGCGGTTCGCTGAAGATGCTCATTATCACCAAGCCCTACGGTCCGGCCAGGTTGCGTGCGCGAATCTCTCGTCTATTTCGCCCCCAGCGTCGAGCCGAGATGTGGGAAGGAGGGAAAAGTGTGATCAACGAGGGCGAATCGTCATTAATCCGTAACTGTTGGTATCACAGGCGTGATACCCCTCATGAGGGCGTATAGCAACGGTCACGATCTTCGGTGATAATTGCT
>WIGO01000068.1:0-63178 GCA_014235945.1 Colletotrichum plurivorum
CTGCCCGGTTCCCACTCTTTGCGGGCGTTGCCTCCGGCTCTCGGGCCAGGCACACGGCAGCTGGGGATATTCCGACAATGGCAGCATCGATGTTGTACGTACCTAGTGGCTCATGGAGTACTGCAGTCTTCTGCTATTGCGGGGCTTCATGTCCATGGAGCCTTATCCCCTTCACTGTGAACCGCCCGTTTGAGGGGCATCTAAGAAGACATCTGATGCTCTCGCGGGCTGTCTGCCATCTACTTAAACAAAGTCATCTATGACGACCTGGAGTGTCTCCCTTGTTCGTGTTCGTTTATGGAGTCACTCATGAATAGCGTTGAGGAACCTATCTCCAATGTACTGGCGTGGAGATCTGTCGTGGCCAACAGCACCGGTGGATGAGGCCATCTGAAGGCTGAGCCGTGGAGGTCTATGGAGGCCGATGATCCCGATACTGCGCCGGAGAGGCCGCGGGGACCAACACAGGCCAATACGGCCAGGAAGGCAACGATGCTATGAATGCCTACAGGACCGTGACATTCGCTTGGATTATTTCCGATGTAGGCGAAACACTGCTTAGAAGAGGCCGTACGAAGCCTCTTCCTCCTTCTATCAAAGATGTGCTGCTTGCTACCGTGGCTGGGGTGTGTGTCGCGCAATTGTAAGAGGCTCCAGAGGCCCCATGTCCGTAGGCGGCAGGCAGATTACTGCCGCCCTTTCGAATATCCTCAAAATATCCACCTAATAGAGTTTTTTCGGATGTAAGTCAGTTCGTGCCACATTTTAAAGAGTTCTAGTGACAGTTTTACAGTCACTAGAAAGTAGGTCCTTGTTTAGCCGCGAGGACATTTACCCGATTCGCCGGGGACCAGCCTAGAAGAACTGGTAGATGGCTGTCTAGATGACCCAGTCTTCTAGCGGCCTCCTGGGGCCGCCGCCATACCTTGTGGGTGTATCCGTTACGAGCATAAGAGCTTGTCAGCATGGTTTGCTTGGCGGGCGGCCAGTAATGTTGGTCGTTGGATAAGGGGTCAGGCTAACAGGAGAAATTAGAAAGGGTGCTATTATTTCACACCCCCGGGCAGAGTATTTCACATCCCCTGTAGCTATTCTAACCTACTACTATTTATTACTTTTAGTATGCTATTATTGCTGTCGCCCGTTATTGTCGTCATCGTCCGTCATTAGTATCGTCGTCGTCCGTCATCGTTATTGTCGTCCGTTATCGTCGTTGTCCGTTATTATTGTTGTCAGTTATCGTCGTCGTTATCGTCCATCGTCGTCCTTACTGCTGCTTGTGGGACGCGGGATATTCAGCTTAGGGGGTGTAAAATAATAGTGCCCATTAGAAACCGAAACTACCGAAAGCTGCCCGACCAGCTTTGGAAGTCCTTTTTCGTTCGGACCTTGCAGCTCAAATGTCTCACCAGCCCTAAGAGGCTCTCAGGCTATCAGCAGGCAAGTGTGGCAGATTGTCGCAAGGATGAAGGGCTTTGCTTTCGTTGCTTCCGTGCTGTTTGACTACATCTCCGTGCCGCTCTTGACCTTGAGTCTGGTCACTGGCCTTGGTCGCGCTTCTCTCGTTTCTTCTGTGCCGGCTTGGCTACGTCGTCGTGATTGCTCTGATCTCAACTTGGCTCCGCTACGGCTACCGGCCTTGGATCTTTGCTGCTCTTGTTGCTTCCGCCTGTCTGTCAGCCTGTCACTTCAATTAATTCATTGCATCATCACATTGGCAGTAGTCAGAAAGCGAGCCGAAAGAACAAAACACCATGGTATTTATAGTGGCGAGAGTTGGTCTTGATGAAAAAAAAAAAAGACACTCGAAACCCTTCTGTCGGAATGCGATTAATCGCATCGGCACTAGGCCAAACGCGCACTAGCGCCTAGGCGCCCGTTGGCCAATCAGAGGCGAGGGATCTGAACGGTCAATTGACCGTTCCCTCGCGCCCACGAGTTATTCTAGGAAGAAGCAACGAACACATCACGAATTGAGCCCATATTTGGCCTGTTTTGGCTATTCGCCGTACGGCACTTATTATTCCTGTGACGAATAAATCAACACCTTCGTTTAGAAAAAAAAAACCGGTGAAAAAAACTTAGAAAAAATAACCGGAAAAAAACTCAGCCATCTGCGGGCGGGGCGACATTGTTGTTGTTGTCGTTGTTGTTGTTGGCGGGCGCGGACGGAATGGAGGAACAGCCGAGGTTCCTGGTCAATCATCCCCAGAGTTGCGCGACCAAGTCAGCACCATTCGCCCAGAGTCTGGGGAACTGGGCGAAGCCAGCGTTCCAGTCCCCAGTGCGGCAGGCGCGTCAGGTCTCGGCGCAGATGAAGATGAGGGAGACGAGGAAAACACCACCCCATATAAAAACCACGGGTATGATGCTGGCCAGCACCGTAAGGCAGAAACCACCAACTGGCTTCGCGCAGCGGCCAAGCCATTTCCACGTATCTCGGCCCTCTTGGTTGAAAAAACTGTTGCCGATGATGCCCGCGAAAACGGTCGTGACCACGCCGACAATGGCGATAACCAAGGTCTGGTGCAACGAAGGGCTCTCGCGGTTGTTCTCCTCTGCGGCCTTGGCCGACCGAACGGCAGCACTCGCCATTATGTCCCAGGCGGTGTGGGTGATGGCCGCGCACAATGTCTTGATGGTCGTCATCGTCGCGGTTGCGGTCACGGTCGCGGTCTCGGTCACAGTCACGACAGCATCACTGGCTGTGATGAGGATAAGCTCCATCGGCATTGCCATCTTCTTCTTCTTCTTCTTCTTCTTCTTCTTCTTCTTCTTCTTCTTCTTCTTCTTCTTCTTCTTCTTCTTCTTCTTCTTGGTTTGGTTAGTTCGTCAGCGAGCACATCAGATCACGCAGTGGACAAAGAAGAAAAGAGAAAAAAAGGAGAATGCAGTGGACGGGGAGACACTTTTTGGAGAGATACATGCACATGGTCGGAAGAGACAGTCAGGAAGGAAAGAACTACTGTCTTGTATCTTTAGAGCTAGAAGGAACAGAACCTTGAATTATCTACAGGAAGGTATCTGTGTCTAAGTGCTCAGGTACATGGGAGAAGTCACGATGTTGTTACTTCCCCCTAACCGGTTGGGGCTTTGTAACTATACAAAGGTACACATGTCCAATTGTAAACACATCTATGCCTGCACATTAACAGATACAAAGTGTACCTTTGAGGGAAGTTGTAATACAACGAGTTACTTACCTCCTTCTTTCCAGAGTAGCAAGGCAGTGGCTCTCCATCATTGTACCTGTGTATGAAGGCAAGATCTAGATAATTACTATAGCCGATGTCCTTACAACTAGATGCAGAGCCTAGGTAGCTTCTTGTGACAGAAAGGCTGTCACCAGAACCTTCTCAAAATGTGGCGCGGGCTGATGTACATCTAAAAGGAGTCTAATAGGTAGGTAGCAGACTTTGGATGCTGAGAAATATAGGTAAAGAGTTGCTCCTCCACATCTGCTTAGCTCTGCGCAAGGAGCTGCCGCTCTAGTGTATGAAGATGTTCGGAAGGGGTGGTGGTAGTCCACTCCTCTTCTACAGGTATGGGAACCTCCCGAGGCCCCAGCTGTCGCGATACTCGTCGTGGTAGTCGAAAAGATGGCAGCTAATCTAGTCAGGGGGCCTTTCAAAATGGTGCCGAAACACCACTAGCACACATTCTTCACTTGCTTGGGTTCACGCTCTACGGGTCTCGGGGCCCTTCTGTTTGCATATCGCGTCGCACACCACTCAATCCGTCTTCTTCTTGTTTGGCTCTTAGGTCGGGCCTCTAGGTCTCACTTCATGAGTCTGCGATCTGCTTCGTGGCATCGGTTATCGTTTGGCAACCTGTCTCATCGACCTAGTACATCAGCAGGATCAGTTCAGTTAGCAAGCACAATCACACGCGGCTGCATTCCCTCTGGCGCCGCAGTGGTAGGGTCTTACATGTGCGAGAACACGATGAAATACCTTGCATTTCGCCCCAAATGCATCAGAGCGCCCTGGAGAGGGGCCGACGTGGGGAGTCTGACGTCCTGCCCCTAGCCGGGCAAAGCAATCGAAAGTGTTAGGAAAGTCGCTCGAATATTTTGAGCGTCAGATAAATCTCTCCAAGGCACTTCTCGTCATATGTGAAAGAAGCCATCGGTATCTATCCATTGCCTCTTGTCTCCTTTCGTCTCCGTGCAAACAGCCGAGTCTGGCTGCTCTATCGACACAAATCACATTGCGCATCTTCAATGCCTCCTAGACGGATTTGATGAGATCACTGCATGTTACTCAGATCATGTAAGACGCCATGCTCCAGCGACAGGGCGCAGGAGGCGCCCTCGTCAATAGTCCCCGGTCTCCGACTCGATTCAAGCTAACTATTCCCAGATATCATCTACTTCTTACTTCTACTGTCACTACGCTACTGCTGTCGCCTCAGCCAGCTCCCTGCTGCAACCTCAGGGATAGTGGTGGACGGTAGTGACGGACGATAATGACGGACGATAGTGACGGAGAGCAGTAACAGTACCTAGGTAGGCACAATAGTGACAGCAGTAATCCACAGTACCTACCTAGCAATAATGCCCCGCTGCCTGCCCGCGGTAGTTGTTATATTACAAGGAGGGTCTTGGCTGGAGAGCCGGCGGCACTACACAATACCAAAAGACTCGAGACAGATGACATCTACGACGACGAAAAAGAAGAAGATGGACGCCAACCTGGACGATGTCATGGAGCGCCTGGCCGCTGCCATCGAGCTCCGAGGCGCTACCTTCGAGCGCCTGGCCGATGCCGCCCAGCGGCGTCTCGAGATCGTCCGGGAGCAGCGTCGGGCCTTCTTTGTGGCCCTTTGGGTGCGCTTCTTTCTGAACTTGCTTTTTTTTCGTTTTCTTGAGGGTCGTCGTCTTCAGGCGCCCAAGAAACTGACCCTTTCTGTTCTTTTCCCTGGGGGGCCTTTTTTTCGTTATCTTCCAGACCGGAATCCAGAGACTCCGTAGTCTTTCCCCCCAATACAACTACTGAGTTCTGTCCCTCTCGATTTGGGACCCTGTCCGTCTCTGCTGTCCCCCGCTCGCGACTTACTATGTCGTGACCAAGGGCGAGCAAGGTCCAAAGCAGCCGCTTTATCCCCATGAAATCACACCCACTGTAAGACAACTTGATAATTTCTCTGATTTGCTGTCGGCTGACGCATATTTCAATGAGAGCTGCATGCTTAATGTGATGTCGCCGTGCTATTGCTTGCTGCTTTCGAAAGCTGGTCGGGTAGCTTCCGTTAGCTTCGGTTTTCTGTCTCGCATGCTAGCCTCCCACCTTATCCAACAACCAACAACACCAGCCGTACGCTAAGCAACTGCCGGCGAGCTCCTACGCTCGTGACGGGGACATCCATAAGGTAGGGTAGTGGTCCTGTGAGGCCGTCAGAAACTGGGCATGGGCCTGTCTCCAGCGAATCGTGTGAATGAGAAGCCGATGTCCTCACAACTAGACATGAGACATAGCGTCTAGTAACAGAAAAGAATGTCACCAGAGCCCTTTCAAAATACATTACAGACTGACGTACATCTAAAATGCTCTAGTAGACCCCCCTCGTAGTACAGCAATCGCCGCAGGTAGGCCCCAGGGCCTTGTTACTACTACGTATTACTACTGCTTCCGTTGTCCGTCATCATCGTCCGTCACTATCGTCCGTCACTACCGTCCGTCACAATCTCTGAAGCTGTAGCAGAGAGCTAGCTGAGACCGGAAAGGGGACCCGGAACAATGGATAGAAGTTCTCCAGTAAGAGAAGAGCGGGTCGAAGAGAAGCCCGGCAGGACCTATTGGGCCATGTAAAGCTCGACACCTGGCGTTCTTCCTCCGAGACAACAGACGATATTTCAGACGGAAGACATAATCACATTACGAGAAGAGACTTCCAGCAAAGTAGAATCTCTGAGAATGAAGAAAAAAGGGACACAGGAAAAACCAGAATGATATTTCAAAGATTTGGGAGCCGAGAAACAGAAAACCTCCGTCAGCGTGGGTGATCGAGGTTGAGCTAGAGTAGCCGTGCTGACTCATCAACTAGGAACGCGCGTGCCTAGGTGATCAGTCGGCACTGTGTCCGGGTGTCCAGCGCTAACAGCGGGCGACTGTGCGTTCTCCGCCGGGTCTCAGGTCGCAGGTCGCTCGCTGGGCTGGTGTTAGTCGTCGAGGCGAGCGCGGGTGATCTATTCTTGAATCCTCTGATCCAAATCTGGCCTGGACCTTCCAGTCCGGGTGCGAAGCAGCAGTACCTGTCCCCCTCCCCTGGCGACATCGATCATCATCCTTCCATCACCCACCCACCCAACCCAACCTCCCACCCCGGCTCTGCTGTGTTCTCGACTTCTATCGACTGCGATGGACTCAATCGCTGCTGCTCCTGTCCTGTGATGTTGTCTGCTTTGGCCGGTTCCCCTTCCTATTTGCTTTACACGTACCCTTTCCTCTTTTGCATGCCCAAATCTCCACAGGATCTACCCTGATCTACTTTGCGTCATTGCCTACCCCCCCGGGAACTAGCTGCGGTATCGGGGAACAGTCTCGACCGCCATCCCCACCCCGCCCTTCCCATCACAATCAGACCAGCAGGTCAGCCGAGCTCCAAGCTCAGCTCGGCTCGGGCGTGAAGAACCGAGACCCAAAGCGCAAGCTCGAGCAGCCAGCGCCGGTTCGTCTGCTCCCCCCCCCGGAATCGATCAAATACCCGCGACGTGTCCTGCAGGCCCCGATCGTTGCCCAGCATGGTCGTCTTTGTCGATCTCGAAGAGGAAGCAGAGCCACTCCACGTTATCGAGGCACGTCGCTTGGCAGCAGCAGCCGCCGCTCTCACAGACAAGCTCGAGTCCCGGAACCTCGACTCTAGACGCGATCTCGTCAAGCCGCCAATGGCCGCCCTTGTTGTGCCCGTCCCGGCTCCCTTGCCGGAGCTCGAGCCGGAGTCGACGCCGACGCCGACGTTCCAGAGCCCGGCCACCGAGGCTCTTGGCTGTTATCCGTAAGTTTCCATGCTCCTCCCCTGGATGTGCCTCATCAGCTGACGTGAGTGGTTGTTTCCTCAGCATCGTCATGGCCATCGCCGAGAACATCGACCTAAACACCCTCGACAGTCTGGCCCGCACCTCGCGCCTGGTCCGCTACGGCCTTCTGCAGTACCGCAACGCGCTGATGTCAGGGACGCTGCACTGCTCCAACGAAGACGCCCCCGTCGACCCAGAGTCCACCTTCCGCTTCCGTGCGAGGGCCGGCAACTGGTACTACATGGAAGACGGCAGGAACTACAACGGCAAGAGCGGCAGCTGCGCCCGGGATCTGGTGGCGGAGTGTCGGAGGTGCAGGACCGTTGTGTGCAGGGTATGCCGTCCTACGCCGTGCCGCGCGCCCTCGGCCCTCTCCCCGAGGGGGCACCCCCTTCTCCAGGTGTGAAGGGGGGTTAGGTTCTTGGGCGTGGCCTCAGAAACCACACCATCCCGACGAGGACTGCGCGGCGCTGGCTCGGGGAGGAGTCAGAGATGGGGAACGCGAGTACAGTTGACCGCTGACACGTAAAAACAGAACTGCGCCATCAAGCCGCCGGCCTCTGTGGCCCTCCGCGGGCGCCATCGCAGGCTGTGCAAGGCTTGCACCAAGGTGCCTATTGCGACGCTCGTGAGCTCCGCCCTGGACCCCGGGACATCGCTTCTCGACGACGCCGTGCAACGTGAGATCTGCAAGTGCGAATCCGACGGCGTCTGGCTGTGTCAGCCCTGCGGGAGGAGCATGCGCGGTGCCGACAACGACTACCAGCGGTATGTACACTCCCGACCGACCCTCACTCCCCCCCTTGAAGCAAAAGATCAAAGTCTGACAAGAAGATGGCAGCATCTGGAAATGGCGCGCTCACTACGGCGAGGTCCTCGGCGGCCTCGGCACGGGCATCGGCGAAGGCGACCGCGGCGTCATCTGCGGACGCGAGCACGCCTGCGCGGGAGCCAAGGAGCGCGAGAACGAGACGGACTGCGACGCCGAGGACGCCGCGAGCAGCAGCTCCAGCCTGTGGACGGCCACGGACGAGCTCCACCTCAACCGGCCCCGCTACGAGCGGACGCCGAGCCCCCAGCTCGGCCCCGGCTACGAGAGGCACGAGATCGAGGGCATCGGCGGCGTCGTCAAGACCAAGCTCGTGAGGATGGTCAAGGTCGGCGCCTGCGTGCCCGAGTGGGACGACGAGAAGAGCCACCACAACATCCTCAGCCGCGAGGTGAAGGGCCTGAGGAGGAACTGGTGCGGCTGGTGCTGGCGCGTGATCCCCGGCAAAGACGACCTGGAGAAGGCCGGCGTCAAGGTGCCACCCGCGTAAATGATCTGAGGAGTATTTGAGGGCTTTTGATTTCCTTCTGGGTAATGGGTATAATGACGTTGATGCTTTTCTCTCTTTTTTCTAGGTAGTAGCGGTTATTATACATGCCACCAAGCGGCGGTGTAGGGAGACGGGACAGCCGCACGACGATGAAAAGAGACGGAAACACAAAAAGGGGTGAAGGTCAGAGGAGGAATCTTTTCCGGGTATGGCATCGAGGTCAGGCGTAGTATTCATGAGCTAGATTTTCTTGACGTCGCGCCGATCTCGCACCGGGATCGTTATATAGGACGCGAATAATACGAGTGAAGGCAGAGAATGAAGAAAAAAGAAGAATTATACACGAGATTTTCTCTATCGGTGTGGGTTTTTTTTACTCATTGGTACAGTTTGTTGGGGTGTTTTCGCTCTCGCTCTGCCTCACATACACTTTCTCCCTCTGCATCGAAAAGCTTTCGGCTTCGGGCAGACCTCCCTCTCTTTCGCCTTTTTCGACTCGGTATCCTACAAGTGTCAACCCATCTTCAGCTTTTCGCCTCTCATCTCTTTTTGACTGAAGTCCTTTGCCGCCGCCGCTCCCGACGTGATGGTACAGAGAAAATAGCCAACGTAGATTGCAACACACCCGGCTGCTCCCCGTATTTGTTCCCCCATGTTGGTACAGAACATCAAGCCCTTCATCGTCATCCTTTGCACGTAGATTCTCTCCTTACAGCAATATCGCCGTTTCGAACCCCTTTACCACGAAACGACGACATAAGCCCTCGGAGCACGCAGAATATCCATCCAGATAACCCCGCTTTACAGCTCGCCCTTGAACAGCATCTCCTTGCGGCGGGAGCGGTCCTCGCGGGCCCTGGTACGGATGCCTCCCCACTTGCTCTTGACGGCCTCGAGCCTGGCGGCAACGCGCTCCTTGTGCTCCCGCGGCGCGGGGGTGCAGATGGTGATGAAGACCTCGGAGCAGTCGAACTTGCGCGCGAGGGCGGTGACGCTCCACTTCACGGGGTCCTCGGCGCGGAGGCGTCGGATCTCGGCGACGTCATCCTTGGTGAGGTGGTAGCGCGGGTTGGCGCCGCGGGCGGGCACCTTGATGGCGGGCGGGAGGGACGTTGACGATGTTGATGAGGACGATTCGTTCGAGGGGGTGGTCTTGTTGAAGAGAGAGGAGAGGTTCGCGCGGCGGCGGGGGTCGGTGGGAGGAAGGAACTTGAAGGGCGTGTGGTAGACCGAAGGCGCGGCCGCGGGCGGGTTGACGAGGATGGTGTGGCCACCGCCGAGGCTGGCCGAGGGGACGAAGTCCGGATGAGGCGCGATGTTGAGGGCCTTCTTCGTGCGGGTGGTGGTCTTGTGGCCGCGGCACTGGACGGCGGAGACGCGGGCCGGGCGGAGGAGAGTGGCCAGCGCGGCGGTGGCTGGCCTGGTTAATGTCCTCGCCTCCATGGTGATGTGGCTTCGTGTGTGTGCGGTCTGGTCCCCTTTGCTGTTCGTTTCCCGTTTGTAATTGCGGGACCAATTGCGGCAGGAAATGTCACAGCACGTCCAGCGTCGCTTCGGAGGGAGATCGCGGAGGCGGCGAGAGTCGGCGGGATTCGAGTCGGCGGGATGGAGGGTTTTTGCTCGGGTGTTGTCGCGTGCTGTGGTGAGCTTTCCGTCGGACGAGCACCTTCGTGTGCCAGACATTGAAGTTTTTCGGAGACTGGAAATTTGGCTTAGGTAATGATGGGTGGAGCGAGCTGTCCCGAAAGGGAGCTTAACCGGCTTACCTAAGTTCAGTGCAGTGCTGCCTGGGACTTGAGGCCAGAAGCTGGAGGAGCGAGATTATGTAAGTCGCTGCTGAGATCATATGATATCGCACGTGCACTCTGCATTGCCGATGCACGGCTGGATCCGAGATGGTGGGACCTGCCAAGGTTCACCTGGGCTTGCTTCCGTGCGTGCTGCCAGGCAAGCGCTGCGGGTTGACAGTGACGTCTGCGGTCAACCCCCTCCTACCGTCCCAACCCCTGATCAGCGTTGACCGCAAACATCGGCTTTTGACCTCTTACGCAGCCGTTTCCCGCCAGGAAGGCTAAAACCGTTTGATCCGTTAGAATATCTGCCAACTCTCGACATCGGCTCGTTTCACATACTTTTCGCCCGCGTCTACAGCACACGTGATTTACATCTGCAACCGCGGCTCGGCCAGCCAAGTTTCTTTGTTTTGGCCTTCGTATGGTTTCCTCTGTCTGGCCCGTGTTGCTATCTTTAGTCGGCACATCCTGGGTTAGGAACTACACATTGCGAGGCTCGTTGGTTGTGACGTTGCATGGCGAGGCGGTGTTCTCAGCAGCACCCTTGGTGTTGGGCAGTTATTTTTTCCCTCGCCTGGGGAGCAGAGCAACGAAAAGAAACAGACCCTGACAGAAGCCGGTGGAACGCCTGAAAAGTTGGACGACCCCGATTTCTTCGACTATGCTGCCATGGCATTGTTCATGCAGACGCCGGTGACGTGCCTCGAGGGGCCAATCAAGGCAAGGCGGGAAGCCCGATTGACACAGGGATTGGCGGGGCGGCATCTCTCTGCCTTGAAGGGACCTTTTTTTCTGGGTCGTCATCGCCGTCGATTCGCTTTCAATTTCTAGGGTGAGAACATTGGTAGACAAAATACCAATTCTGCTTCTCTTCTTCTGTCAGGTGTGCCTCGATCTCGTTCTTTTGCCAAGGTAGCATCCTGCCAGCCTTGCCGCCCGACAATGGTCATCAGACAGGCACATGGGGACGTTTTCTGGGGCTCATGGGGAAGATGATCCTCAGAGGAGGACGACGAGTCCAAGGCCGGGCGGGCTGGCAGCCTGGCGAAGGGCGGTAAAGCTAGAAAAGGAAGGGGATGTGTCGACTAAACCTCGGGGCAAGGCGAAAAACTGGGAACTTGAGGTGGGAGTTGGCAGAGCCGAGACGAGTGCGTGGTGCGTGGTTTTCGGGAGCGACTTTTTCGTCTGAACAAGGCGAGCAAGGAATGCCCCTCTGCGTCGTTTATTCGATGGAAGCTTCGTTTTACGGGGCTCCTAAGTCCGTCGTTGGCAGTTGCTCCAGACTCCCGCCGGGAAAGGATCTGGGGTCGACGGTAGTTTACTTCAGACGGGGGCTGGTTGGCTGACGACGGGTGATGGGCCGCATCATCTCGCCAGGCCGCCCGTTCCAACTTCCAAGGGGGCCGATCGAGGACGGGAGCCTGGAGCAGTCGGTGAATCCTGTGGTATGGCCGGCTGCTGGTGTTGCTGCTGCTGCTGTTGTTGCCCAAGAGATGCGCGAGTCAATAGCCCATCGAACCAGTACCGGGATGTAGCTACCTCAACCTGAGAGGCTTTTTTGGAGAGCTATGGGAAAGTCACCGAGGGGGGCGAAATGTTCCGCGACAGTAGCATTCTCGGCATTAATGGACAACGGCTAGCGTGCACGCTGGGATAAAATAAATAGAACAGAAACCCGAAGAAGCAGGTGTTTGGTGCTTCTTGTCTAAGACAACGAATCTCTGTGTTTCTGTAGGTACCTGGCCATGGCATAAAATGGAAGGGAAGAGGGGTCCTCAGGGTCCAACGTGTCCATGTTGGTGTTGGCGCTGGCGTTGTTAGGCGAGCGAGTGTGCATTGGGAGCTAACGGTGCAAGCGAGAGGGAATACTTGGCAGCGACGGCCGAATGAGGCAAGACAACAGATGTGAGTCAAGAGCTGGCATTGCCGGCGAGGGGAGATGGGGAAATGAGATTCATGGGAAAAGAAACAAGTCGCGTCCGCGCGCGGTTGAGGAAGGGAGACGGAAAACAAAAAGCCACCTCCAAGCAGCAGTAACGACGACGACGGACGACAAGGACGATGACGGACGACAGCAAGAGTAATAGACAGCATCTAGGTAGTAACAATAGTACGGATACATAGTACCAGAATAATAATGAAATAGGAGTGGGCTAGAATGGCAAGAGCGGATGTGAATTACTCAATTTAGGGATGCGGAAAAAAAGGTCCTAACAAAACAGATAAGAGAGACGAAAAAGAAACGAAACGGAACGAAGGGGAAGGGGAAGCGCGTTCCAAACAATGACACGCGGTCATGGTCGCGGCCACGAACAAGCCAAATCAGCCCACGCAACGGCCTGGACTCGACACACGCCAGCGATGCGAGGCGTCGGCACTGGTTCCCCGCGTATCCATCCGGCCGTCGTGTTGGTGAGCGAGATGGGCAAGAGATAGGTCGAGATTGTTTCTTACGATGGAGCCTGCAACTCCTGAGAATACCGCCGTCGTGTAAGGAGTAAGCAAAGGGGGGAGCCAGACCTGACTAAGCCGGATGGAATTGCAGTAATACGGATTACAGAGTCAGGTACGAAGACTATTAGTCGTGTAAGTAGCTGCTACGATGTACACTAGAGGAGCGATCCCCCTGACGCCAAAGCCAGCGCCAGCGTCAGTGTCAGGGCTAGGTAGCGACTGCTCGGACGAGAAGCTAATACAGTGTACGGTACGGGTTGAAGTCCTTGGGATCGCAGGTGCGTGGGGGGGAGCGCAATGCTCTGTCCCTCGGATGACCTTGACGGCGGCCATGTCACCTGTCGGTCGCCTACCTCGTCAATGCCCAAACTCTAAACAACGTTTCATTACCATACCATAGTACGGGGTGCTGTGATGGTGGCCTCCTTCCACAAGCTGCCAGGCGCACGATGACGGGCGAGTGACTTGGGCAGATAGGCATCCGTGGTATCCGATGGAAGGTACCGTGAAGTATCAGTTCGGGAACGGTGCAAGTGAGGTACGACGTATCGAGAAGGAAGGACGTGAGTTGGTCGGGGAAAGTGCCTCAACGCCTTGAGTACAGAGTACCTACCCAGGCACCGAGCTCTAGCACCTGCCTGTAGCTTTTTACTCACCCGGTTACTAGCACGAACATCAAACCAGGGAGGAAATAAAAAAGATACATGGAAGAAAAAAAACAATTAGAAAGCCACTGAGAAAAACTTGAAGGTGCTGGTGCCGATGCTTAGGTATGGACCAAAGCTCCTGACGGAAACAATAATACCTCACCCGTGTCCATCCTCCCCCTCCTTCCTTTCCCATCCTCCTGATTCCCCTCGCTTCCGGATGCTCTCACCATATCTCATCCTCCTTCTCCCTGATAACAGCCGACGGACACGGCATCCCGCCCATCTCGTGCCTCTCTCCCAGCTGCACCTGTGACCTTTTAAGCATCTGCAACGGTCCTCTCATCACAGACCTGGCCAGCAAGAAGAAGGGACTTCTGCCCCACCAACCAGCCCCACCAACCAGCCCGCCGAATAAAGCAACCACCAACCACCAACAACTCCGACCGCCGACCATCGACCGTCGACCTTCAGTAACACCCGCATCAGCAAGGCACAGCACAGCAGGCAGGCACAGCAGGAGCACCCGCATACTCCGTACATTGCATCGCCTACCAATTCGACCATCCATCCTGCCTTACGACGGATTCATCACGCAGCACTTCCGACCTGAACTGTTGTGCCGTTCGTTCATTCAGCTGCAGAAGGAGCAGCAGCAGCAGCAGCAGCAGCAGCAGGAAGCACAGCCGAACCACACACCCTCAGCTCTCAGGGCAGGCACCTTGGGCACATCACGCTGCAAGCAGGAAGCAGGGGCGGGCGGCGGCCAACCTGATTGCTTCGTCACTTCCCACCGTTGCGTCACACGGTCTCCAGCTCTCTTATCCTTTCCGAAGCAACAGCAACGAGCCCGTGCAAATCATCCCATTCTCCTTCCATCGGCTAGCCTTTTCGCAATCAATCCCAACAAAGTCAGAACCAGAGCCCGAGCACGAGCCCGAGCCTGCGCGCCGGGAAGCTGCGCCCATTACTAGTATTACAGACCAGAACAGACCACTCTCGAGTTCGAGTTTAGTATCTGTAGTAGGTCGGCCCTTTCTATCGGTCGTCCCTCCTGGTATGTCCATCTCGATAGCATCACCCACCCGCCTGCCCACCCCTCCGTACCTCCGTACCTCCACGTTCTTCGGCAGTTCCAGCTCAAGAAGTATTATCTTGCCTTGCATTCTTGCTGGGGTGGCAGAAGTCTCCGCAGTGCTTGCTTGCAAATAATGCCTGCTCGGCTGGCTGGCCGTCACTCGTTGCTTGCCCATGTTCATGTTCCTGCGACAATCGCCGCACACCCCCAAATTCTCCCCCCCTTCCACTTTCCCTTTCCCTTGCAGCGACCCGAAAAGGGCGAATCGCGGGAATCGACGTCAGGGTCACAGGGTCACCAAGCCAATCTATTGTCCCCCCACCACCTGTTTTCCCAGTATTTGTCCCTCTTCCCCCCTCTTCCTCCCCGACCTACATAATAACCTCAAAACGTCAGGGTCCCTACTTCTTGGAACACCCGTTAACCCTTGGTCCCTTTTTCCAGAGACAGAATCAGCAAACCCAACTGCACCGCACCGGAATCACCATCCACCAACGCCGACCATCTTCCTGCAGTACCCGGCACAACCCCAAAAAATCACCACAGCTCACCTCCATCGCAATGAGTCTACCGGAGCCTGCGCCGGTTACGGGCGGCCCTATCGCGCTCCAGAACCCCACTATCGCCGCCGTTGGTGCCGAAGCTATCGCTGGTGATGCGACACCTCGTGCCGCCTCGAGCCATAAAGAGCCCGAGGCCGACACCGGCAAGAAAGATGTAAAGAACAAGGTGAAGGGATTGTTCGGCTTTGGCAAGAAGAAGGAAGACTCCAATGTTTCCAACAAGTCGTCATCGTCGGCCGCCGCCAAGCCCCACACATCGACCGTCACCAGCAATCCCTCCTTGTCAAGGGACCCCTCTAGAGCTTCCGCTCGATCGGCCGCTTCGCCCACGAGAGGCGATCGCCACTACGTTCATCCCTCGTCGCCGGGCCGTGGCATTTCCAGCTCCCCGCGCGTCCCCTCTCCCGCCGGTTCCCAGATTTTCGAGCGCGACGTCGACAACATGTCGATTAAGCCGCAATCGCCCGCCATCCCGTCCCACATCCAGACGGAAAACCACATCCCGCCGGTGCTGGATGCGTCCTCTGAGGCTATTACGGACGACCACCTCGATCCGGATAGCGTCGAGATCGTCACCCATGCCCAGCACCAGCCCGCTGCCGCAGCCGTAACAGGCGCCGCCAGCGGCACGCCGCACCCGCCCGACTCGATGGCCGCCTCCTGGACCGAGGAGCTTCGTGCATTCGCCGACCGCGAAGATGCTTCCAATTACAGCTCATTCGAGAACGCCGATGTGCGCAGACTCAGCTTCATCTCCTTCGCCGACGTCGTGCAGGCCGAGCAGGGTGGCCACGCCGGCGCTGCGGGCTCCCGCGAATCGATCCACGTGGCCGGACTGACCTCCCTGTCTTCCGTCAACGCCCAGTCGCCGTCACCCATCCGGTCGCCCGTGTCGTCGCAGCCGGCCACCTCCCCGCCGACCAGCAATCCCGGGTCCATCAAGGGACTGGAAATGTCCCCGACCCGGAAGTCCATCGGGAGCCCCATCTCGTCGCACCACAATCTCAACATGAGCGGCGACCTGAACATTGAGACCATGTCGCAGGCGCTCAGGCGCACGGGAAGCACGGATCTTAGCGGGGTCCGAAGCTTGCCCACCAGCCCGATTGAGGGACCGTCACGTTAAATGTCATTCCAGTCATTGTCCCGCGACATGGGCCGAAATCGATCGCACCTCAGCAAGAAACACATTACAATTTACTGATACGGAGTCGGAAGCAAACGGAGGAACCCTTGATACCAAAGTTGAAGTTCTTTTACGCGTTTACCTTTTCACACTTTCTCAAAACTCGTTTTACACTGCTTTTTTTCTCTTCGAGCGAGCAGCCACAGGTTACCTCGGGGAGGCTGTCTCATGAAATTGGCTGGGGAGGGGTACCGTCGTGTTTTGGTTCTATCTGCTTTTTTTGCTACCGACAAGGGAAGTTCTGGAGTTGGGCAAACAAGATAAACGCCTTACTAAGGTGGATGCGTATGAGAGATGAAGCAGAGTGTGTGCCGCTTGCGGGATGAAAGGGCAGGGCTGACGAGTGTTATGTTTCAGTCCAGGGCAGTATGGGCTTGGGTTCAGTAGCGTTGCTTGTCGCTGTCGGCCTGCCTTTCCTGGCACAGACGTGGGAAAAATCAAAGATTGTGATTCTGGACCTGATTGAAATGCCTGTGCAAGTGATCTCGGCTATAGGACAGCACGGACATTCAGTCCGAACCTGTTCGTTTACTCTCACTCGGCAGAGAGACATGCAGAGAAGGAAAGTGACAATTGTTTCCAACGCCTTGGTAACGACGCAGTACTGACTGGAGCCTCGCTCGGCCTTTGGGTCAGGTATTACCTAGGTAAGTGTACTCTGTAGAGATGGGGGAAGCGTGAGGAGGCACGATGACGTAATGCCGCCGCCCATGTGCCCAGTCCTGGTATAAATCACAACGCTGAGGTGTAAGCTTAAGTTGTCGAGTCGCTGTCCTCCGTTATCGTCCAGTGCGGTACAAAAAGAAAAAGAAAATAAGAGAAAACCCCAACATATGCCTGCCGTCTGTAATTGTTTCGCGGCTCGCATGAGGTTTGGGATAGTATAGATTTCAGCTCAGGATCGTCAAACTGAAATCCTGTCTTGCAAGCTACTGCTAATGGTCTTGATGAATGGGTACCTTTATTTTAAAAAAAAAACCCGGAAACGAAGTGGGCGTCTTCAGGTGCGGGCACAACAGCGGGCATATTAGTAGGAGAGGCGCTTTCCCCTGGGGAGGCCATCGTGGAATAGGTCGACGATGGGGGACGACAGAGGTGATGGGCAGCGGATAGTCTATGCTTTTCCCTCACGACACAGTGCACTTGGAGTCTGCACTTTTGCCTCATCGTGATATGCGCTCTCTGGCTCCAAAAGGCTCGGATCCATCGTTACAGTCTCTACTGCTTTTATAGACTCTATTTTCAACTTTAAGGGGCATATTAGTGACGTAAGCAGGCAAGGCATAAATCTTCCACAGAGAGTCGGTGTATCAACGTTCATGGTTCTTGCTACTGAAGCACTTCTCATGGACATCCACAGAGTAAGAGAAGCTGTAAGGGGGGGGGGGGGGGGGGGGGGGGAAATAAAAAGTCTTTTCTTGCTCCCAGTCGGATTCCAATGCAACACCTCTAGCCCAGCTAATTCTTCTTCTCGAACGCGTTTTTTGGAACATATTGATACATACAGCAAAAACTCCATCCCCCTTTCCCTCTGATAACAGATAGCAAAAAATCTACCGGTCGTAATTCCTGCTCTTGGGCATCTTCTTCTCGTCCATGGCCTCGACGTCCCCCTTCTTGTAAAAGTGCGGCGCCAGCTCCGCGAGCCACCGGGGCTCGATGGGCATGCAGCTGCGCATGTACTCCTTGGTCGTCTGCACGAGCTCGAAGTACACGAGCATCCGCACGGGCGGGTCGGCGCCCATGAGCACGGAGCTCGGATGCACGTAGACCGTCGCGTTCTTCTTGACGGTCCTGTAGCTGTCGCCGCTGCGCTGCAGGCGCGCCGCGTTGGGGAAGAAGCCCGCCGTGAGCGCGCGCTTGATCGGCTGCAGGTTGCTCGCGCCGCAGGTGGACGGGGTGACCTCGACGCGCTCGCAGAGCTTGGCGAGCTGGTCGCGCACGTCGCGCGCGCGGGTGAGGGAGCGCTGCTGGAGGAAGTTCTCGCGGGACCAGATTGGAGAAAAGTCGCTATCGACCCACTGGTTCCAGATGTTGAGGAGGGTGAGGTGGTCGCCGCCCTCTTTCACGGTGAACCGCGCGCGCGCCGAGTCGGCGTGGATCTTCTTGTCCTTGGGGCGGAAGAAGAGCGCCGACGCCTCGGAGAGCATGGAGACCACGGACAGCACCTCCTCGACGCAGCCCTCCTTGTCCGCGGCCAGGACCGCCTTGGCGAGCATCGGGTCCGTGGGGAACTCGGCCATCTGGCGGCCCATCTTGGTCAGCTCGCCCTTGTGGTTGAGGGCCTGCAGCGCGAAGAGGTTGTTGAGCGCGCCGATGAGGGCCTCGGTGGGCGGCGGGTCCATGAACTCGAAGTCGAGGAGCTCGTTGATGCCGAGCGACTTGAGCTGCAGCACGACGCCGTTGAGGTTGGTGCGCTGGATCTCGGGCATGGGCGACTCGTCCATCTCGTTCATGTAGGCGAACTTGGTGTACAGGCGAAAGCACTTGCCGGGGCCGACGCGGCCGGCGCGACCGCTGCGCTGGTTCGCCGAGGCGCGGGAGCAGGGCGTCACAACGAGGTTCTCCATGCCCGTGGCCGGGTTGTAGACGTTCTCCTTAACGAAGCCCGGGTCGATGACGTACACGATGCCGTCGATGGTCAAACTGGTTTCTGCGATGTTTGTGGCCAGGACGACCTTGCGGGCACCCTCGGGCGTGGGCTCGAAGATCTTGGCTTGTAGTTCGGAGGGCAGGTTGGCGTAGATGGGGCAGATGACCAGCTCCTTGATGCGGTTGCCCAGCTTTTTTGCCGTGTCGGCGATCTGCTGCTCGGCGGCATCGATTTCGTCCTGACCCGTGAGGAACACCAGAATGTCGCCCTTGCCCTGTGTTGTGTGAATCTGGAAGACGGTGGTAATAGCCGCAGCCAAGTAATTGGCTTCCGGGGCCGGGGTGTAGTAAATGTCGACCGGGTACCTTCGGCCGGGGATATTGTAGATGGGGGCGTCGTCGAAGTAGGCGGCGAACTTCTCGGCATTCATCGTGGCAGACGAGATGAGCAGCTTGAGGTCCGGCCGCTCTCTCGCCAGATCTTTGACCAGCGCAAGCAGAATATCCGTGTGCACCGTTCTCTCGTGGGCCTCGTCGATCATGATGGCCGAGTAGCCCGCCAGGTCCGGCTCCGTCATGAATTCTCTCAGCAGCATGCCGTCCGTCATGTACTTCAGCACCGTCTTGTCGCTCGTGTTGTCCTCGAAGCGGATCGAGTACCCGACCTCCTGCCCGACCTTGACGCCCACTTCGTCCGCCACACGCGCGGCAACACTCATGGCGGCGACTCGACGGGGCTGCGTGCAGCCGACCTTCATGCCGTTCTTTGTGAATCCCGCCTCGTGCAGGTACTGCGGCAGCTGCGTCGTCTTTCCGGAACCCGTCTCTCCGACGATGACGAGGATCTGGTATTTGCTGATGGCCTCCAGGAAGTCGTCCCGGTACTGGTAGATGGGCAGGCTCTTCCGCGTCTCCTGGATGGACAGCTGCTTCTTCTCGGCGGCCTCGATCTGCGCGGCCAGGAACTGCTGCTCCTTGGTCAGCTTGCCCTCGCCCGGCAAGCTCGAGCCCAGGTTCCACTTGATGTACTGCTCCTCGTCCATAACGTACGAGTAGTCGTCGTTCTCCCTCTCGGCGCGGTGAATCTGCGCCTTGGCCTTCATGGCCTGCTCCCGCTCCCACTCCTCGTGCTCCGTGACGAACTTCTCCTGACCGTACTCATCCTTCTCCACGTACCGCTTGTACATGGCGTCCTCCTTCCTCTTTTTGTCGATCTTGCCCTTCTCCGTGATGTAGTCCTCCGGTATGTAGTAGCCGTCCTGGTGGTCGTCGATCCTGAGCCGCTCCTCCGCCAGCCGCAGGATCTCGCGGTTCTTGGCGAACTCGGCCTGCTCCCGCTCCGACAGCCGGACGCCGCTCTGCAGCTCCTTCGTCTCCTCGGCGACCTGCTTGCGCAGCAGCGCGAGCTTCTCCGCCTCGCGCTTCCCGAGGTACGACTGTCGGCTCTTCAGCCGCAGCTGCTCCATCGTCGCCCTGCGCTCCGCCGCGTCCTCGGGCGCCCTCCTGCCGCTGCCCCCCTCCGGGCCCCGGGAGCGCTTGTCGTCCTTCTGCTTGAGGCGCTGCGCGAATGCCTCGCGCTCCTCGATGTCGCGCTGGCGCTCCAGCTCCTCTCGTGCCCCGTCCGAGAGGTCCCCGTCGTGGCTCAGCTTGACGCGCTTCGGCGGGGACTCCCGGAAGTCGGGCTCGTCGTCATCGGCGGGGGCAGCTTCGGGTTCTGAGGGCGGCTCCTCGTCCGCCCACCTGTCGTCGTAGTTGTCGTCTCGTTTGCGGTACTGCTTCGACGGGCGGGCGGGCGACGGCGACCGCGAGCGCCGCCTGGATGTCCTCTCGCCGCGGTCGCTGACTCTATCCCTTTCGCGCGAGCGCTCGCGGTGGCGCGACCTGTGCTTCTTCTTGTCCTTTGCCACCTTGGCTGGACCGACCTCAGCCTCCTCCATCGGGAGGAAGGCGTACTTCTTTGACGACATGGTGTGTTGGTGTTATTGCTGGTGCTGGTTGCCTGTGGTAGTTGCACAGGCGGGCTTTCGAACGCTGCTGTAGGTACGTAGGTACGTAGATTAGCAAAAAAAAGGTGGGACAATCCTTGCCCACCTTGGCATTCTTATACTGGCCACAGATCTCTATATCAAGGTGCTCAACTTTGAGAGTCAAGAGGCTGAAGTCTATTAGGAAAAAAAACTTTATTTCTGAATCAAATTTCCCACGAGGTTCCTCATTTCATTTTTTTCTTGATTATGTTTTACGTATGTGCCCTTTTGGTCGCTGCAGCCGTTTGGCCTCAGTTGATGTCCCGGTTCTGCATTCTCTAGTCGTCTGAACCTCCCGACGCTCCACAGACGCACCAGGGTGGGGACGGGACCAGAACTCAGTGGCGCCCAATGACGTCCCTCCGATAACATCCTTTATCGGACCTTTGCAGCTCCCACTTCTTAACACGTTGGAACTTTACATTTCGGAGCAGCTGTCGCCAGACCGGAGCGCCTTCTACAATCCTTAGACAGCGCAACTCACCAAGTACCCTGCGCACCTCGAGCCCTGTTTTCTCCTCTAGTCGCTCATTTTTCTGAAGGACTCGGGAAGAAGTTCGAACATCTCCCAAGTCGAATACACTCGCCGAATTTCCGACTCCTCGGTGCCTTTCCATTCACCTTGCCACTTACACCCGAGTCGTACACCAAAAAAGGAGGACAGCGACGATGTTCCTCCGAGGGGCAGCGCTGCTGCTGCTGCTCCTGTGCTTCGTCCAGCTGGTCCTCTGCGCAGAGGACTACTACAATGTCCTGGGCGTCAGCAGGTCGGCCGGCGATCGCGAGATCAAGTCCGCCTACCGCAAGCTCAGCAAGAAGTACCATCCCGACAAGAATCCGTACGTTCCTCCCCCATGATCACAAATCACTCCCGTCCCTTGCTTATCCACGACTAACTTGCCCCCTCCGCAGCGGCGATGACACAGCCCAGGCCAAGTTCGTCGAGGTCTCCGAGGCCTACGAGGCCCTGATCGACCCGGAAACCCGCAAGATCTACGACCAGCACGGCCACGAGGGCCTCAAGCAGCACCAGCAGCAGGGCGGCGGTCACCCGCACCACGACCCCTTCGACGTCTTCTCCCGCTTCTTCGGCGGAGGCGGCCACTTCCACGGCCACGGCCAGCGCCGCGGCCAGGACGTCAACGTCCGCATCGGCATCGCACTCCGCGACTTCTACAACGGCATCAACACCGAGTTCCAGTGGGACAAGCAGCACATCTGCGAGGACTGCGACGGCACCGGATCCGCCGACGGCACCGTCGACACCTGCAACGTCTGCGGCGGCCGCGGCGTCCGCATCGTGAAGCACCAGCTCGCCCCGGGCATGTTCCAGCAGGTCCAGATGCAGTGCGACGCCTGCGGCGGACGCGGGCAGAGCATACGGCACAAGTGCCACACCTGCGGCGGCGCCCGCGTGGTCAGGAAGCCCACCACCGTGCAGCTCACCGTCGCCCGCGGCGCCTCCCGCGACAGCCAGATCGTCTACGAGAACGAGGCCGACGCGAGCCCGGACTACGTCGCCGGCAACCTCGTCGTCACCCTCTCCGAGAAGGAGCCCGAGCTCGAGACGGACAACCCGGACCGCGTCGACGGCGTCTTCTTCCGCCGCAAGGGCGACGACCTCTACTGGACCGAGGTCCTGTCCCTCCGCGAGGCCTGGATGGGCGACTGGACCCGCAACCTGACGCACCTGGACGGCCACGTCGTCCGCCTCGGCCGCGAGCGCGGGCAGGTCGTGCAACCCGGTCACGTCGAGACGGTGAAAGGCGAGGGCATGCCCGTGTACCACGAGGACGGCGACAGCGTGTACCACAAGACCGAGTACGGCAATCTATTTGTGGACTACGTCGTCGTGCTGCCGGACGAGATGGGGTCCGGCATGGAGAAGGAGTTTTGGAGCGTGTTCCAGAAGTGGCGCGGCAAGCTCGCCGTCGACCTGCACAAGGACAGCGGGCGGCCCGAGAAGCCTGCCGTGCACGACGAGTTATGATGAAGAGTATGTAGACGAAGTTGTGTGTGTTATCAGTCTGAGAAAGATACCTAGACAAATAGACGGCCGTAATATGAAATAAGTAGTTAGGCAAAATGTGTGGTTCGCTCAAAAAGTCCGTTGAATTTCTGTTTGTATCCATGTCTATCAAACCACATCTCATTCGTTATCGAATCAGAGTCATAAGTCGTTAGTCAGATTCTTCTTCCCCCGTGATTTCTAGAATTTCCACCCCCATAAGCGTGTAGATGGCTGCGTGGCCGGACGTAGGAAAATGCAAGGAAATAAATGAAACCAAAATCATTGAAGAAAACATCGTCAGTCATCACTCGCTTCTCCTCCGCCTGCGTCGACGAGGCCGCTCCTCGTCGCTCCCACCATCTATTCTCCCGTGACGCCCCTGCGTCTCCTGCACCACGCCGACCACGTCCTTCAACAGGCTCTTCCAGCTCGTCTGCCCCGTAACTATGCCCTCGATGTCGCTCGCGATCCGCTGCACAGCGTCGCCGTCCGTCCCGCCGACGGCCCACGCCCCGCTCGAGTGCCAGCCGTTGCCGGACCGGGGCTGGTACTCGAACATGCCCTGCCGCCACCGCATCGCGCCGGTGCTTCCCAGAGGCCGGCCCTGAGAGTCAAATCGATCGGGGAGATTCTCTACTTCGCTGTCCGAGTTCAATGGAGATTCGCCACCCCGGATGCGCCGGGCACCGAGGGATCTGCTGGACGAGGGATCTGAAGATGAGCGCCGGCGGTTGAGTACAGGTCGGAGAGTTGCCAGCTGTTCTTCACTTAGGGATGACGGCTCCTTTTCCTTCTCTGCTTCTTCTGTGGCATGTTCTTCTTGTTCTAAATGGTGCCGACGAAGCGTTTGCGATGACTGAGGAGATAGCGGTATGAAAGTGACGGATTTCGACGCAGAGTGCGACGGACGCCTTCTTGAACCGACACTGGAAACCGACGATACGGACGGCGAAGGAGATCGGGAAGGTGGCTGGGACTGAAAACGGTACTGAGACAGTAGCCCAGGTGGTATGAACTTCCTAGCGCGCTCTCGCCATTTTACACCATCTGCCAGCGCATGTTAGCTGCAGCCCAAACACCAAAATTTCGACAAACGTGACAACGATCAGATCAACCCACCCTCGGGACCCAGGGAGACTGGCTGGGCATCTTGCGGTGAGGCGCTACGAGATTTGTCTTCACTCACATGGTCAGGGCCGAACCTCGTTCCCGGAGGCGGGCCGCCAGCCGGAGGAGGACCGGGCGGGGGACCGGGCGGAGGGTATCCTCCGGCACCGCCCGTGGCCATCGGTGGAGAAGGCCCCATCGACGACGGACCTTGAGGATACGGCGGGTACTGGTTCCGGAGGTTCGTCGTTGAGAGATCGGGGTGTTGGGTGAAGCCCGCAGCGCCGGCCGGCGGGGGCGGATAGAAAGCGCCGCCGGAAGCGTGAGGCGGCGAGGGAGGACGGCTGTAGTCGTCGTAGTAGCCATCGCCACGAATATCGTCCTCGTAGCCTACAGTAAAGGATTAGCGATCGGGTGCAGCCGACTCGTGACTTGAGTGCTCACGTCTGCGAGATCGCTCACGATCCCTGTCTCTAGCTCGGTCTCTGCTTTGGGTGCGGTCTCGTGAGTATCTTCTGTCGCGCGAAATTGACCTGTCACGGGAGCGGGATCTGGCGTCTCTCTCCCTCGACTTCCTGTCCTCCTCCTTCTCCTTGCTCTTCTGGTACTGCTTAATTCCAATAGCGGCGGCTCCGGTGCCCACTGCAGCGGCCGCCATGTCCCTCAATCGACTCTTGCTTCTCTTCTTCGCAGGCTCGGGGTCATCGTAATCATCATGTCGGTGTCGCCGACGTCGCCTCTCGTTCGCTGCAGACTCATACCCATCATCCGGCGGGTACGGCGGCTCGGACGGCAGCGGTGCAGTACCGTACTCAACTAAGCCTAGCTCAGGATCAGCGCTGCGCGGCTCCGAGTATAGAGAGCGGGCCTGGGACCTGCTGCGCGACCGACGGCGTGCACGCCGTTCCCGCCGGAGTTCTTCCTCATACTCCTCGTCGCTCAGCTCACGTTCGATCTCGCGATCCTTCTTGTCCTTGCGGTTCTTGTAGATCTTGCTGGCGACGCCTCCGGCCAAGCCGGCGGCTGCAATCTCGGCTCCGGTCCTGAGGCGCGACTTGGATCGCGAGCGGCTGCGGGACTTGGACTTGGACTTGTTCCGGAAGTGCTGGACCAGGCCGGCGGCCGCAGCGGTAGCAGCAGCGGCCTTGGCAACAGAGCGACTGCGGCTCTTGCGGCTCTTGCTCCTGCTGCGGGAGCGAGAAGAGTAGCTGGAGGCCGAGTAGCCTCTGTTCCTGCTCCGGCCACGGCTCATCTCTTCCTTTTCAATCTTGTTGCTCTGGTAGTACTTGGCTGCACCGGCGACCGCGAGCGCAGCAGCGGCAATACCCAGACCGGTCTTGATCCGGGAGCTGCGACTGTGGGACCTCGAGCGCGAGCGGTGGCGACTGTCGTAATAATCATCCCGATAGTTCTCTTCATACGCACTGCGCGCACGCCGGATGATCTCAGTGCCCAGACCTCCGAGCGCAGCGCCGGCAAGGACTTTGCTCCCGCGGTTGGCAGGAAGCTCGCCCCTGCTGTCTCTGCGGCTCCCGACAAGAGCAGCGATACCGGCTCCAGCGAGTGCGCCCTCTGCGAGATGGCGCTTGTGGTGATGATCGGAACTGTTGCTCCTCTCACGCCGGATGATGGTTTTCTTGTAGTGGTAGTCCTCGTCATCACTGCAGCAGTCGCGTCCACGCCCTCGGCGGTCCCAATATTCACGCTCGTCCTTGCGGTAGGGGCCGATGGCTTTCGTCTCGCGGCGGTAGTAGTAAGACTCATCCTCACGGGGCTCGCGGCGAACGACCTCACGCGGTTGCTCACGCTCCCTTACAACAACGATGCCAGGGTCCTGGCGGGGCACAATGATGGGAGCGGGCGGCGGGGCCTCTTGGACGATGATCTTCTGCTCGGGGGCCTGTTGCCGGATGATGACGGGCTGGGGGATGGGCGGGGGGCTGACGGGGGAGTAGTATTCAGTCTCCTTGCGGTACCTCTCAACTTCTGCTCCGCCATAGTCGTCTCTGTGCTCTTCAATACGCTTCTCGATCTTGATGTCGCCGTCCTCGCGGCGCTCTATGCGCTTGTCAACAACGACCTCGGTGTCGTCATGGTGGTGGTGGTGATGATGATCCCAGCCGCCCCTGGACCGGCGATCCCAGTCGACACGCTCGCGCTCACGCTCGACCTCAATGACGTTGCGGGAGTCATCATAACGGCTGCCGCGGTCCCATTCCTTGTCGTAGACACTGCGGGTTTCGGATCTGTAGGGCTCAAGTTCGCGCTCGCGCTCGATGACCTGTCGCTCCACAACGCTGCGAGAGTCGAAGGCGGAGCGGGGACGCTCCGGGGCATAGGCGAAGTCGCCCGAGGTGCGCAGCGGGAGGCCCGAGTAGCGGGATCGGCGATCGTCGTCGTCGACCTCAACTCGCTCGGTGCGCTCGATGACACGGCTCGGGGCAACCTTGTATCTGCGGACGGTAGTGGTCTTGTAGCCGCCGTCGTCGGACGACTCGGAGCCGGCGCGGTCCCGGTAGACTCGGGTCGACTCTCTGTACACTCCAGCCATCGCTCGGTGCGATGGGAAAGGTGAAGACCCAACGGTCGCTGGTTTCGGAAAACGGCAGGCGAAGCTCAAGGGGCGGATCAAACGGGTTTCGCTAGGTAGGCACGCTATGGGCGACTGCAGGCGTGGTTGAACAAAGAATGTGCGATGATGACGGAGGGGGCAGCGGGATGAGCGGTGCACATATGTATCCGGGGCTTGGGGAGCTGTAGCCCTGTAGGTATGCGTAAGGCAAGCCAGGCGCAGGCTCCAAGTCGGCGCGGGGCTCGGGAGGGTGAGAGTCGAGTGTAAGTGCGTATCCGCCGGTTTATTGGGAGGCTGGTGGGACAGCGGCCTTCTCTGGTTGGGTGGTCGGCCGGATAGTCTGTTTGGACGAACACGCTAGGCACACAGATAGAGGTCGAAGATGGTGTGGTGTAAGGTAAGGTTAGGTTGGTAAGGAGGAGGGAAGTGCCCGGGAGGGAATGGAAAAGAAACGAAGAAGGGCGTTCGAGAGAAAGAGAGGAGGGGGAGGGGGGGAAGAGGGACGGAAGGGAAGCGAAGCGATGGAAGAGGAGGGGCAGCTACACGTTAGTGTGTAGGTCCATGTTGTTGGGCTGAGATGGAGAACACTGGACGGGGATCACGGCGGTCCCGGGGGGCTTTGCCATGGGGCGGTTCCTCCACTATTGCATGAGGTACTTACTGTACTTACCGTATCTTAGTGCTACCTCTTACAGCGCAAGTTACCTCAAAGTCTCTTTCAGAGAAATCATCAAGATGGTACCTAAATGGAAGGCATCAAAAGGTACCTATCCATCCCATCCCCATCGTCATCCCCTGAAGCCGCAAGAAAAGACCAGACAAGGGCGTCAAACACCAAAAAGGCCGGTGCCCTCGTGGTCCGGCCAAGGTCAGCCCGTGGGAAATGCGGCTAGAGCGCAGCCTGTTGAAGGGTCTTCCATGCCATCGTGTTCGAATTGCATCTGACCCCCCCCCCCTGGTCAGCAAGAGACCTGTGCATGGTACTATTTCTAGGCTCCTTTGAACTCTCGAGCCCGTTTCTTGTGTCTCCCTGCCCTCGCTGGCAGAGTTGCATTTCTGCTGCAGCATTGCGTCTGTTTGTCTCTTGTTCGCAACGACACCGGCCAAGGCATGTCTTTCTTTCTCCCCTTGTCCAACCTGCTCTGCTGTTCAACAGCCTTGGGGGTTTGAGGCGGTAGGTACGTTTCTTTTACCGGCCTTACCTTGGGTACTTGGTACCTACCTACCCATTTCCCAGGCGAAAAGAGCCTTACGTCATTTGTAGCGACCAACCCCAAACACCATCTGGAAAAAATAAGCATCCAACACTCATCACCCCTTCGCCCCGTCCAACTTCGACCATCTCACGCGCAAGACATGCCCTCAAACGTCTCCAGACCGCCTGTCAGAATCACCTTGTCCCAACAGAAAAAGCCAACCACGAACCCGTACCGAGAAGAGCCTCCCAAGCGTTTGAACGCCGCCGCAACCAGAGGCAGCCAGCCTTGTGACCAGGCAGACTTGGTGTACGGCACGCCATCCGGAGCCGAGAGGGTGGGCGGCCCAGGGCGATGACAGGTCGTGGCAGAACACCCTTGTCACCCGCCCCCCGATATCCTTGTCATCCATGACAGCTGGTCAGAGTCTCAGAAAGCACCCCGCGCTGCTGTCAGAGTCACAGAGATGGACAGAGAGGCAGAGGGAGATTGTCACACTTGCTGGATGAACTGAAGAGTGTCGTCTCGAGATGCTGACGGCAGACACTTCTCACCCATGACCATGGTCTCTTTTTCGCCGGCCTCTTTTCTCTCTCGAGAACAGCGGACGCTTATACCAACCCCGCAAGCAGTGACAAGGGTGGACAGTACTGGCAACAGTGACAGACAACAGCGACGACGGCGGACAGCTGCGACGACAAGGGACAACAGCGGCGACGGCGGGCAACAGCAACAATACCGGACAACAGCGACGATAATAACAGTATCAAGAGTGGACAGTTATCAGGCTAACAGCGAGCAGCAGTTCAGAGGGCCATTTCTCAGGACCCTGTGAGAAAAACGAGCCCCGCCTCGGTCGCATCTTGGTGTCGTCATGGCGCCGAGGGGCATTTGCAGATGCGCGCCCAATAGCACCACTGGCCCTGCACGTTAAGAGATTCCCCCCTCTCCTCTCGGGAAGCGCGAAGAAGCCCGATCCACCCGAATGGAAACCCCAGGCTGGCCTCGTGGCCCCTAGAGGAAGGCGCAGGCTTGCAGATGGGGTTATGCTCTAGAACGGAAGAAGCCCATTCATTCTTCCATTCCCATCGGCCCATCACCACTTCGCAAGTCCCACGAGGTTGAGAAGCCACCTGGCCTACTTGAACCTCGGGATGTGCCGTACTAGCCAGCCGGCCACGGCATCCTCCGTATGCCAACTTTTTTTTTTCGAGCGCCGCGATCAGCAAGTGCTGGCCCTGCTTCCCGCGATCTGCTTCCAGGAATTTGATACCTTAATTCCCTGCATTAAGATGGGTTTTTCCAAGGTTCTGCCTACCATCCGATGGGATTCCCATCCAACGAAGCCTGCAGGCAGGCTCGTCTCTGCAGGCTCTGTATCGTTCATTCCTCCTGCAAGACCGCCGGCACTTGACCACGAACCTGCAGCTACGCCCGTGGCTCATCTGCTGCTCCGCCGCCCGCCCAGAAACCGGGACAGCTGTCCACTCGGGGCAGAGGTCTCGAGGCCTCCCTCCCAATCACAGTCTATAGAAGTGTATTCCACCACATGCGGAGCCGCCAATCTTCACCGTGACTAATCAATGTTGGTGAACGTGGCTTCATTTGCTGAGGGATGACATCTGGCATAATGTTCAGGGCGAGAGTGTGTAGTGTAGGTAGGTAGAGAGTATCACTTGAAAGTGGTGCTCGTCGAATACTGTTCTACTTTCATTGTGTGTGTACTCTCTCTGGCTGTGATCCTCTCATTGAAGCTAACGTTGGTTTTGATATGATCTGTGCTCTTTCAGAGGCTATCTGCCCCTTTCCCCTCCTTAGACTTCATGCCCTCTCCCTTTCTAAAACAAACTCTTATTGCGCACCCCTTATCTCTTAAACCCTCTAGCTATCTTAATATACTACTGTCTATCTGTATTGCTTCTGTCCGTCCTTGTCATATCAGCCTCTTATTCCACACTCCAAGATTAAACCAGTCCCTCATGTCCCCTTAACAATAAGTAATTGAAACAACAGTAGACAAAAGCAACAAGGATAGACAGAAGCGACAAGGGCGGACAGAGACAGAGACGGCCAGAGACAGGGACGGACAGAAATAACAATGTGCTAGTGAAAACAAGCACCTTCCATCTTCATCTTATCCGAGTACCTTGATACTTACCTAGGTAGGTACCTTAAGCACCTTGGGTATTTGGATTACCTAGGTAGGTAGTCTGCATCCACAAATCTTCGCATCCCAGCAGAAATTCCGAGAGAAACCCCGCCCCCGACACGTCTTCAAGTCGGCAGCAGACAGCAGGCCACGATAGCGAGAAACGCCCTCACGGAGATGCCGCCCGAGATTCTCCAAGTCAGCCGCAGAGAGCAAGCTACTCAGCCCAAAATGGCAACAACCCTCATTGAGATGCCGCCCGAGCTTATCCATGCGATTTGTTCTTCGCTGGACGATCCAAAACACAGACCTTCACGTCACCTCCTTTCGTTTGCCCATTCCTGCAAACAGATCTACTAGATTGCGACACCCTTCATCTTCAAGAAGGTTATCCTAAGAATTCTTCGGGAAGTGGAAGAAGCAAAGGTAGAGTATGCCATAGTGAGCAGCCTGCCGGATGTCCTGCGTACCATCCTCACCAATCAGCAGGCTGCCTCGGCGGTCTAGGAGATCAAATTCGCTGAGCATAAAGGAAAGGCCGTCCTCATCCACAATAACGACATCGAATTGTTCGTCAAGGCGGCAGCTACTCTCAGGCTGGATACTCCTCAGCCCCTGCTGCGGCAAGCAAGACCAGCAAAACAGCAGTGCTACTTTAGGGAGGAAAAGGATGAGATTCTCGAGTGGTTGACGGTGCTGATGGCCATCCACGCCCAACCTGCGCCGGATCGCCTACAACCCAGGAGATTTGACGGTGGACGGAGAAGAACGACAAGAAGTGGACAATATCTTTCACGCTTTTGCAACAGCCACGCCACGAGGCCCACTCCTTCCAAAGCTCGACGAGGTGCTCATTGAGCATCACATCTTCGGACATCTCTGGTCGCTCGCCTCCTCGATGGCGCCCAACCTTACCAAGCTGCAAGTCCATCACCAATTCAACGTTCCTCGGGATCTCCGTTTCGAGAACAGCACAACACTTTCGATCGAGGACTCTCTCTTCACCGAAATGGAGTTAAAAAACGTGCTGGAAGGCTTTCCGCGCTTAGAAGCCCTGCGCTACAGCTGGTCCGACCAAGTGCCGTCCCAGTTTTGGGTCATCTACCCGTGTCTTCCATCAGAGCTTCTTGACTGCCTCCAACCGTTCAAAGCCCAGCTCAAGAGTCTCGCGGTAAATTTCGGATCGTGGACGTGGCCCGGCAGCTACGACAACAAGCCGTCGTCACAATGGATCGCATACCTGTCACGCTTCGAATCCCTCACGCACCTCGGCATTCAAGCACATCTTTTTTCGCCGTTGGAACGCAACAACTATTTCCCCTATTGCAGGTTGGATCCGAACAACGTCGGTTCTCTCGTCAGAATGCTTCCGAAGGGTCTGGAGAGTGTCGATTTGGGGAGGCTGGGCGGCGACTCTGTGCCCCTGCTCGCCAAGACCATCAAAGAAAGATGCCCGGGACTGCGTTTAGTCACCTGTATCTACGTGGGCAGCGACGTAGATGGAGAGCCGACGGAAGAGGAGGCGAAGGAGGCACTCGTGGAGGAGGGCATCGAGTTGGGTGTGCTTTCCCGATGTGGTTTTTCGAGCGACAACAGTTCAACGGTGGATGGAGGAAACGAGGCCGAACAGGAATGATGGCGGACAGAGGCGACGACGACGGTGGACAGAAGCGAAGACGAGGAACAGAAGCGCCGATAATGGACAGAAGCGATGATGATAGACAGAAGCAACAGCGACGGACAGAAGCCATGACGATAGACAGAAGCAATGCAACGGGGATGGACGAAGGTCATGAAGCCAGGCAGCAGCAGGTTAAATGTAGCTAGAGGGGACGTCAAGGGTTGCGGAGTGAGAGCCCCCTTCAACGATCAACACTCTTCACACGCACAGGGACATCGAGACGAACAATTGATGCTTTGGGAATCATAAATGCGTGTTGTATTGGACTACCACTATGATTTGACGAGTCTGGGCAGTGCCTCCAGTCCTCGTCCTGCAGCACCTGAGTGCCATGAACCATCATGAGAGCCGGACCCTATTGAACCCTTGTTAGCCGACCAGTCTCTCAGGGACGATGCTGATACAAGAGGGCGCGAATGTGTGTCGGATCAGAATTTTCAGTGTGAATAAAAATCATGTAAATAGATATCAATGATGATGGAAAAATTTCCAGTTCATCCTTTGGACGGGGTTGAAAGCAAGACGAGACAAGACCGATTTTTGGCACGTACCTTGATGGCTTCCGGGACCAGCCGCGCCGCGTGAGACGATTGGGAAAAGACCGGTCATGCATGAGACCTTTTCGGTCGGCCTTTTCGCGGATATCGCTGCGGCGCGTCTGGTCCTCGGGGGTTATCGACTTTTGAGCGTGGATGATGAAGAGTGTTTGGCGATCGAGAACAAATTTTCGCGGTTGGAGTTTTTATTTGTCGAGGTGGGTTTGCGTGGGGCTGCTTGGTTACGTAAGCACCGTGACTGGCAGTGTGGTCGGTGCTGCCGTGCACGTCCCAAGTCGCGGGTCGCGGCTAGCGGCTCGCGCTTCCATGCACCTTTCAGAGCTTTCCTCAGGTTCATCGAGCACGTTCTCAACAGGGGATTGAACGCGCGAAAGAGCATGCAGCATCGTCTCACATCTCGCCCAGTAAATTCGTCGAGCCATGCCCGTCAGTGAGCTCGGAGAAGCCCCCACACCTGGCGGTCCTCCTGTGCCAGCCGCCAGCTACAGGCGTCAACGCCAGCCACCACGGGCACACTGCACATATCGTGAGACAACGCTATCACATTTCCGTCCTCATTCCTCTCATCCCCCCAAGTCTCAACAGACTGCAGTCATATTGTGCTTCCGAATCTCATTCCCCAACAGCAAAAGCCTCCTTTCAGAGACACTGGGCGGTTGGTTTAGTGGTAAAACGACCCCTTCGCATGGGGTAGATCCTGGGTTCGATTCCTAGACTGTCCAATTTTTTTGCTTCTATCACATCTGAGTGCCCTGGGGGCAGGCTGGTCGATCCAGATCTATTGATTGCCTGGTCGGTGTGACTAATCATACGGTCTATGTCCCCCCCAAGGCCTACATCCCCCACGCGGCGGACGGAATCCAGTTATACAATCGATCCTTCTGCTCGTAATAATGTCAACGTTTCCCCCGCCGGTACTTGCACGTGCCGTGTCCTGCTAGCGTGGGGGTCTTGGGCTGCAGGTAGTCAATCGTTCAAGCCCTTGATCTACCCCAAGTCCGATATTGCGTGCTAGATATGCCGATGATGTGCTCTTTGGACTTTCATCGCCCAGAGAAGGAAGACGGTCGTTGACGTCGGTATCCGACCCGGCACCGAAAAGCTGCCCCACCCGAAAATCCCGGCCCGAGTTCTCCACCGTGCGGGTGAAACCTGCCAGGGAAAAGACAAAATCCCGCTCGTCGTCATTCCCGCCATACCCCGGTCTCTTCGCCGGCGAAAGAGTCAGTCTGACTGCCCTTTTGGTAAGGGCTCTGGCGATTGCGTGATAGCCTGTGGGAAAAATTCCGTCCGGCTTGAATGTTTTTGAATCGCAACGACCTCATCCCCGCCCCAGCTGTCTCATCTTCACCTGGAACTCATCAATCTAACCCCGGCCACTAGTACCGAGCAACTTTATCGAATAACTTTCTGTAAATTGATATTACCACGTGGGAATTATCGGTAACCTTTGAGTCAAAATGGCCAGCACGGCTCACTTCCGAGATGAAGAAGGCGGCAGGGCACGAGCCACATCCCCTCCGACCTCGCCGCCGCCACCGTACTCCGACCCGGACCCGGATGACGCGGCCGCCGGGCCCCGCGAAGACCAGCCCCTCCTCCGCGACCCGGGCACAGCGGTCACCGACGGCGAGGCCTGGAAGCCTCCGCCCGGCTTCGGCTGGATTGAGCTGGCCATCATGGCCAACGTCTTCCTCTACGGCTTCGACGGCACTATCACGGCGGCCACCTACGCCATCATCAGCTCCGAGTTCGGCGCCGCCAACACCGCCTCGTGGCTGACGACGTCGTACCTCGTCACGAGCACCGCTTTTCAGCCGCTGTACGGCAGGTTCTCCGACATCTTTGGCCGGAGGGTATGCTTCTTCGTTAGTAGTATCACTTTCGGGCTGGGGTGCCTCGGGTGCGGGTTGGCGGGAGACGTCGTGTTGCTGAACTGCATGCGCGCGTTGACTGGTTTCGGTGGCGGCGGTCTGATGACAATGGGTGAGTTCTTGGATGTTCTTATGTCGTTTTCCCCTTCTCCCTCTTCCTTGTTTCTCAACTTAAGCATCGTGAAACTGACCGACCAACCCAGCCACCATCGTCAACTCGGACATGATCCCCTTCCGCAGGAGGGGCATGTACCAGGCCCTCCAGAACGGCATGTTCGGCTTCGGCGCCGTCGCGGGCGCCTCCTTCGGCGGCTCCATCGCCGACCACATCGGCTGGCGCTGGTGCTTCCTCCTGCAGGTCCCCGTCTCCGCCGCCGCCCTCTTCCTCGGCGCGCTCGTCATCGAGAACCCCGTAGGCGGCGGCTTCGGCATCGACACGACGAACCTCAGGGCAGTCTGGGCCCGCGTCGACGTCTCGGGCGCCCTGCTGCTCGTCGTCGCCATCTCCGTCCAGCTCGTCGGCCTAAGCCTCGGCGGGAACGAGCTCCCCTGGAGCAGCCCGCTGGTCATCGGCACGCTTGTTGGGAGTGTGGCGTTGCTGGCGCTGTTTTTGGTCGTGGAGGCGAGGACGAGGGCTATTCCTGTCATTCCTTTGAGGATGTTGAGGGGTAGGCTGCCTGTGCTTACGCAGCTCTCGAACGTTTGTGCTGGGCTTGCGGCGTATGCGGTGAGTAGACATCACGATCGTGCCCCGAATCTGAGACGCTAATGCCATGTGAAGTATCTGTTCATGCTCCCCCTATTCTTCCAGGTCGTCCTCCTCGACTCCGCAACCACAGCCGGCGCGAGACTCGCAATCCCCTCGCTCGCGACCCCGCTCGGAGGCCTGGCCGCCGGCATCGTCATGTCGCGATGGGGCAAGCTCGTCTGGCTCGTCCGCACGGGCGCCTTCCTGATGCTGTGCGGCAACGCCCTCGTCACGGCGCTGCAGTTCGAGGACAGCAGGTGGAAGTACCTGGTCTACATCTTCCCCGCCAACCTCGGCCAGGGGATCATCTACCCGGCCATCCTGTTCACCACCCTGGCTTCGTTTGATCACGCCGGTAAGCGGAGTACACATCCTTCTAAACAGTTCTTCTGCTGATGATTTGTTCCAGACCACGCCGTCTCTGCCTCGACGGTGTACCTCGTCCGCTCACTTGGTACCGTCTGGGGCGTCGCCATCACCTCCGCCATCGTCCAGACGACTCTGAGCGTCAGGCTGCCCGAGGTCCTCGGCGACATCCCCCACAAGGATCAAGTATGTGCTCTCCAACTTCTCGCATCTTATTACTCTTGGAGTTTCTGTTGAGATGGCTGACCCAACAACCTGCAGCTCATCGACGAGATTCGCCACTCCGTAACGGCCCTCAAGACTCTCCCCGTGGAGGTGCGCCTGCCCGCCCGCCTTGTGTACTACGAGGGCATCCGGTACGCCTTCGCTGCGTCCACGGCATTCGCCGGGATCGCTCTGGTCGCAGCGCTTTTCGCGAGTCCACGTGGCCTGCGTAGTACTCACAAATGAGGGAAGTACTAGTTGGAAGAAACTGAGGATTGGTCGCTAAAGATCACATGAGATACTATGAGAGACACGATGAATAGACAGCTACATGAATGAGGAGTGCAGTACATGCAGCTTTAGACGAAAAAGGATGCATCAGACATCACCTAAGCGTCCCTAAAATTTGACAGCCTACTTGTTGAGACGAGAATCTCATTGCTGCCTCACGTGTACTACAAGCTTTTCATCCTTCCAAAGTAGCCCGCGTCCGTCGTCACCTCCCTCTAGCTTCTTGTCAACTCGATTGAGGCTCATGAGATGTTGCTGTTTCCGCTCGCCCGTAGTCTGCAGCCCGTAGAGCGCAGCATCCGTAGTCGTATCAGGTCGACCTCCCAGCCAACGAAGCGTCGACGTCGTACGTCACCAGCCAGTCGCCGGCGAGCTCGTACTCAGGCAACTTGATCTCCGGGTTTCGCTTGTTGATCCCCTTCGCAAACAGCACCCTGGCGTAGACGGGGTCGAAGACGAACACCGTTTCGCCGGTAGCAGTGTTCTTGACCTCCGCCGTGGCCTCGATCTCGTCTATGGAGATGACCTCCTCCGGGGCCCCGACTTTCGCCCTCTCAATTTGTTTCTTGATGTGGCCCGCGGTCTCAGGGTCCAGCCGGGTGTCGAGGAAGTAGAGCTGGTTCCAGCCCGCTGCTGCTACGTACGGGGTATCCGGCGCCACGATTTGGGGCCCGTTCCATGCGTCGACAAATTTCGGAACGTAGTTGCCGCGGTACTCTTCTCGGTACGTCGGCGAGCCCTCGCATGGTCGGAATGGGTTAAGAGCCATGGCAATGAGAAGTTGACAGAGCATACGCGGGTTGTGATATGGGTACATCTTTATTGTGGAGTGTCAAGAACAGTGAGTGACAGAGATTCGGGCCTCTCTTTATAGTTTCCGGGACTCAGAGTCCCATGGGTGGTTCGATGATTGGCCGCCACTTTCCAAACCGGAAAGCGCGCTATGACCGAAACTGATAAGGATGTGGAAAGAGCCAGTGGTATGTTGTGATGGATTCGGAGCGGTGACCAAATACGAGAGAGCGGATCAGGGAGTGCCATTTGTCAACCTACAACCAACACAACCAGGTATCGGATCGTGCGGCACAAGGAAGTACTGTGCAGCTTAAAAAGGCTAAGTGAATGCTGCACGTCAAGTTCACCTTCCTCATTCGGCTGGGCGTAAGGTATGTTTTGTGACAGCTTCAGCACATCCACATTGAGTCTGGTCAATCGCAACAGTTCAAGAGTACGCGGTCGGATCGTGGAGAATGACGAAGGGAATGGGATATCAGAATCAGTAGAATGACCTCTGGAGTAGGGTTTTCAGGAGACTACGAGAGGCGTAAGGGTCACTTGGAGGGGAGAGGCGAGAGGGTTGATGAGGTCATTATTGGATCTGGTACACTAGACGTGCTATTCACAATAAAATAAGATGACAGAGTAAACTAGACGCTTCAAGAGAGCAATTGAATTTCCCGTGAAGATAATCATCGGGGACTATCAAGAACGAAAGATCAGAGCCTCCAAGTTGCCATAGAAAGCTTCAAAACCAATTCCAAGACTCGTGGGGCGAGATGGTGCTGGAAAGGGTTCTATTGCCTGCTTTAAGAAGAAACGTGGGGTCTTCACTTGCATATGTTGAGGCACTTAGGAAGCTTAAACAAACAGAACTGTACCTAACTACACCTGAGACTCGCTGACGCATCAATCCTTGAAAGGGGCCTTCAAGGCCAGAAACACACGGTAGTACAGTCATCGAGCAAATTTTGGCAGCCTAAGCAGTTCAGAGACTGTTTGCATTCGGTTGCCTTCTCCAAAATGCAACGGTCATATAACTCATACATGAAGAAAAGACACTTTGTGGGTTATGCATCACAATGTCTTGCAAAAAAAAACGGTGAAAGAACCGCAATTCAGGCTGACAGACGGCATTGAATGGGGATATAAATCGGCTATCGGAGGCATTCTGCAAGAGCTTTTGGAAAGAGTATCAAGTGTACCCAACTTTGAGAGTACCTAACCATCGCGATAGCACAAAAGTCGCGACGAATCTGCACTCTAAATCTTGCGACATTGAAATTTGAAGCCAACCGGTACATTCTTCCTTAGGCACGCATACGATGGCCGAAACAAACTGGTTCGCGACTCATACCGTCTTCCTGCTCACTCAGCTCACTATGCTCGTCGGCAGTATGGCAGCTGTTTCTCAAGGGGGACGTTTGCATGATTGGACCTCCTTCGGCGTGGTGAGTGAAAAGTTCCGCCCAGGCTGTCTCTGTTTCGCCGTCCCCCCGACCCCCTTCCCTCTAGACCTGCTGTATACAGCATGACTGACAATCAATCTTTCAGAGCGCTTTTGCAATCTTCTACAACTTTGCCTACAATTTCGCCGGTTCCAACAGCACACAGAGAATCCAACGGGCCCCGGCCCCGGAGACGGTCAAGAGCCGTGCAAGCTCCCGCCGCCAAGTTCTGATCGTTACTGCATTATTTGCGCTTATTATTTGGGCTGACATTCTCCGGCGCGGAAGCTGCGTTTGTGACCCTGCTCATCCAGAGTTAGAATGACAGAAATACGACTGACTCTGTCGCTTGCGGTGTGGCCGCTGTGGCTGCGTACGTTATGGTCATCTTTTTCTTAATACCTATCTTGAATAGTAGCTAACAGGTTGCGTAGATTCTTTGCGCTTGCTGCTGCTGTGGAAGATATCAGGAACAGCTCAATGTCAAGACACGTTGGAAATTTGTTCTACTCAGGCGAGCGACCAGCACCAATTTGAATAGTATCGTTGTCGTCCGTCGTTGTCGTCGTTGTAGTCGTCCTGATTCTTTTTGACGAATGTGAAACGAAGAGGATTGATGGAGGTGAAGAGACTGGCCTGAGAGTGTAGTCAGGGGGTGACGGAATGACCTTTTCCAACGCAAGTCATCTTTTCTCATAAAGGATTTATAACACGTCGACTCTGAAAAACTCCCACTTCATGCAGAAACTCATTCAAAGACAATAACATTCTTCCCCTCACTCTTCCCACCGAGATATTCTTTCCGCATCTCTTCCGCTTGCTCCGGTCTCCAGGTCTTCATCCTCACCTTAATATCGTGCTTGGCAACCAGCGCGACAAGCTCTTCGGTTTCTTTCTTATCGGCAACCAGAGAGCCCACTAGCTTGATGTCACGATATATGATGTTAGCGTACGACATGGTGATTCCCTTCTCAGGCTGACCGAGAAGTACGAGAGTCCCATGCTTCCTGGTGATGGCCGCCGCAAAGTCAAAGGCAGGAGGGGCGTCCGTGGCGAGTATCGCAGCGTCGACCCCCGGGTACGCCCCTTGGACCACCTCCGTAATCTTCTGCACGGCCGTTTCCGGTGGTCCGGTTGCAAGGACGCCCAGATCAGGCTTGAGGTCGTAAGATGAGACCAAGTCAAGAGCGCTTTGCTTCACGTCGACGGCCACGACTTTGTAACCCTGTGGAGATCCCAATCAGCTTCGACTTTTCATCAGCGCAGGATACATACCATTGCCTTGGCCACCTGAGTTCCAATATGCCCCAGGCCACCGATGCCCACGATGGCGACGGATCCTCCAGGTTTCACTTCGGCTCGCTTGATGGCACCGTAGATGCTGATGCCTGCGCACATCAGGCATGCCGCGGTTGGGAAGTCTAGAGAGTCTGGCAGCTTCACGGCGAATCGACAGTCCCTTCCCTTCATCATCAGTATGATTTTGGACAGGAAAAAATGCCACCCTGCGTACTCACGCAACCATATACTCAGCCCATGCGCCATCCGTAGTCAACCCCTTCATGAGAAAATCATCGCAGTAAACAGGCCTCCCAGTCTTGCAGTCAGGGCAAACCCCTGTATCGCCGTCAGATCACGGAAGGCCAGCAGATTGGAGTCGTTCTTACCACATGCGTTTTCGAAATTGATGCAGCCCACGCGATCGCCGTTCTTGAACTCCGTAACATCAGACCCCACGCCAACGACCACGCCAGCCGGCTCGTGGGATCCGATAAAGGGCAGTTTGGAATTGAAGGCATTCTCATATGCCATGCAGTCGGTGTGGCAGAAGCCGCCTGCCTTGATCTTGACCAAGATCTGGTACGGCTTTGGTGTTGGGACGTCCACCTCGGAGAGTCCATACGGAGCGTTGAACTCCTTGATTTGGATTGCCTTCATCCGTTTCGGGAGGGTTTCGGTCGCCATGGTGACTCTGACGGACGTGCCTTGATTTAGTAGCTTGCTTCCTTGAACTAGTTGCGAGAAGTCGTCGTCGACAGGTCGTTCATCTTCCCTAGACCCCACTTCTGTCCGGGGTTGGTCCGTGAAGAGGGGGTAGTAGTATGCTGATTTGTAAGCCTGTTGTTGGAACACTTTCATAGGTACTTGATGTCATTACTCGTTCGTCATCCTTCTGTCTTTGTGCCGGCAAAAGCTAAAACATCGCGCCCGTGCTTTAGGTAGGTGATTAGGCCTACAAGGTCGGGCGGAGACAACATGTGGAGGACAACACTAGATATCTTGCGGGTAGATTAATGTATGAGAGTCTTTCTTAGTTGTCTATCATACGCATTCTGAACCACAGTTCTGACACTCATAATATTTTGCTCCTCTTGATTACGGTCAGTAGATCATTTGGAACTGGAACGATTGTCTATTGTTAAAATGATGAAGAAGGACATCTTACTCACTCAAACTGCTGTTTATTGCCGAAGCTGAATTCAAAGACTCTGCATGTGCTCATCAGTCCAGTGGCCAGAAACACAAACTGGTTATCCGTCACCGCCATTACTGTCCGTCACCGCCATTATTGTCCGTCATCGTCGCTGTCGTCCGTCATCGTCGCTGTCGTCCGTCATCGTCGCTACTGCCTGTCATGATTGTACGTGCTTCCAGGTTGTGGGAGGTGGGTATTCAGCTTGGGGGATGTGAAATAATAGTCCCCAATAAGAACCCTTAACTCGCTATGCTGCTTGTTGGCTGTAGTACAAAGTTAATAGTGTTGATACTTAGGTATCGAATGGCGGTCGGCGGACTCCGGGCCGGGCCGGTGCCGGAAACGGTCACCCGGTCTGAGTGGAGCATCTGGCCGGGCTTCGTGTCACCACGCCCTGTGGTTGACAACTCGGACCCATGTCATCACCATCGGAGTGACATCAGACTTGTAACAAGTAGCCATCGTCTTTTTTTTAAACAAAGAGAGGAGATTCAGTCTTATTGCCTTTCCAGACCAAACCACACTATCGTCATCATACACTCAACTTCACAGCGAATCAACCCCGCACATCGCCAAGAGCCCATTCATAAGAACAACAAACCAGATAAAACACTCCTCCCAAACTTGCAACATCATCATCTTTTTAAAGTCAAACAAAATGGCCAACCTCAAAGACTTCAAAGTCCTCACGTTCGACGTCTACGGCACCCTAATCGACTGGGAAGGCGGCATGCTCTCCGCCCTCCAGCCCCTCCTCGAAGCCAACAACTGCACGGATTTCACCCGCCAGCACCTCCTAGAAGTCTATCACGAACTGGAAGCCGCGCAGCAGAAAGTCACCCCAGACCTTCCCTACTCGCAGCTCCTCGCCACGATCCACCCGCAAATCGCCACCAAGCTCGGCCTCGCCACGCCGCCCACGACCGAAGCGTCCAAGGCCTTTGGCGACTCCGTCGGCCGCTGGCCCGCGTTCCCGGACACAGTGGAGGCGCTGCGGCGCTTGGGAAAGCAATACAAGCTCGTCGTTCTGTCCAACGTCGACCGCGAGTCCTTTGCGGGGACTAATTCCAGCCCGCTTGAGGGGGTCAAGTTTGACTTGATTGTCACCGCGCAGGACGTCGGGTCGTACAAGCCCGACCAGAAGAACTTCCAGTACATGCTGCGCAAGGTGCGGGAGGACTTTGGCGTGGAGAAGGAGGGGGTGCTGCAGACCGCGCAGAGCCAGTTCCACGACCACCATCCCGCGAAGGAGGCGGGCATCAAGTCGTGCTGGATCGTGCGGCCTGGTGCTGTGATGGGGAACAGGGAGCGTGAGGTTTATGACTGGAAGTTTGATACGCTGGGGTTGATGGCGGATGCGCTGGAGAAGGAGTTAGCGTGAGCGTGTATTCGTTGTGTTTGCTGCCCGAGCCAAATATTATAATTTGACGGAAGAATTATGCCCGCATATCACTTTTAATGCCACGATCAGACACTTAACTCCGGATGATTTAATTTCTCTTTCGTATTATTAGGTAGTAGTATTTGGACATAAGAAAGGGGCTCTTATTCCATACCCCCCTACCTCACATCCCCTCTAGCTACGTTGACCCATGGCTGTCTATCCTCGTCGCTGTCGTCCGTCATCGTCCTTGTCGTCCGTCCTCGTCGCTGTTGTTCGTCGTCGTCGTAGTTCCCCGCCGAGCCCGATCCCGGAGGCCGGCCCGGCCGAGACCGGGGACGCCAAGCCGAACGCTCCACCGGGCGCGATAAGCGTCGAAGCGTGGGGAATGTGGGGGAACCGCTGAGTCTACCTAGCTAGACCAACCAAAATGTCTCAGTCGCGATGTGATCCCAGATCTGTATCGAGGAGTGAGTAGTTCATACTCGGTTGAAGACGTATCTCAAGGCAATATTCCTATTCAAAAGCCACCGTAAACGCAATATCCCGCCATGGCGTCAACGCTCCTCGAGGGCTTCCCAACCAAAGCCCCAGCCAAGCCATCAACCAAACTCCGCTTCGCCGATGTCAGTTTCAACCCCTCATACTATACGACTCCAACTTCCCCTGTATTAACAAGTCTCACAGGTAGCAGTAACAGCAACAGCAAAAGACTTCGCAGGAATCTACCGCGGCAAACAATACCACCCGCCAGACCTCCCCGCAGTCCTCTCCCGCGCCCGAGCAGCAGGCGTGCAAAAAGTAATGCTAACAGGAATGTCCCTCTCGGACGCGTCCACCAACCTCGCCGTCGCGTCTTCGCAACCTTCCGGTTCTTGCTTCGTCACGATCGGGATACACCCTTACCACGCCGCCGAGCCGGACATTGATCCAGAGGGCGAGGACGCGCATTTCGCCCGTCTCGCTGGTCTAGTCTGCGACGCACTGGGACAGGAAAAATCATTGCTGGCGGCGTACGGCGAGTTGGGGCTGGATTACGACCGTCTGGTTCACGCTTCGAAGGAGGCGCAGGTTAGGACGTTCAAGAGGCAGCTGGACGTCTTCGTTGAGGAGAGGTTTGATCTGCCGCTGTTTCTGCACTGCCGCGCTGCTTTTGACGACTTCGTCGAGATTATCCGGCCATACCTTACCTCGCTGCCTCGCGGGGGGTTGGTGCACTCCTTCGTCGGAACCGCTGCGCAGATGCAGGAGCTAGTCAGTATGGGCTTGCACGTAAGCGTGAACGGGTTCAGCTTCCAGGACCGCGAGAGCTTGGAAATGGTTCGAGAAATCCCGCTGGAGAAGCTGCAGATCGAGACGGACGCGCCGTGGGGGGAGATTCCCGCCAACTCCGAGGTGGCGAAGCGGTATCTGGTTAATGCACCGCCGCTGCCGCCGAGTAAGAAGAGGGACAAGTTTGAGATGGGGATTATGGTCAAAGGAAGGAACGAGAGCTGCTCGGTGGAGAGGGTTGCGTTTGTGGTTGCGGGCGTGAAGGGGATTGCGGTTGAGGAGGTGGCTGATGCGGCTTGGAGGAACAGTATTGAGATGTTTGGGTTGGGGGAGAGGTGATGAACACATGAGAGGAATGGGTTGCTTCATAGAGAGAAAGAGTTCAATTTGTTTCAAGTCTAAACTAGCCGGAAACCTATGCAATGCTGCTAGCAGACTTCTCTCCAACACCTGCACATCTCTCACAAACACTGGTAATACCAAGGCGGCGAGACGGCCGAGCAGCTCGACCCCGCCGCGCACTTCGTCGCGCCGCTGTACCCGGACCCGCCGCACTGTCCGTACTTGGTCTGCGTCGGCTCCGGCGCAGGCGGCTGGGTCGTGGATCTCGAAGTTGACGAGCTTGTCCTGCTGGTCGTGGAGGTCGACGTAGGCGACGGGGGCACCCATTGCGTCACCGTCTCGATGACGGTATCGATGTCCGTCACGGTCACGACCGTCGACGTCCAGCTCGTCACGATAACAGTCACGATGGAGGTCCGGGCAGAGGTGGACACAGGTGGTTGTGTGATTGTGGCGGTCTGCGTGACGTAGCTTTTGATGGTTGAGATGGTTCGGGCTGAAGTTGCTGCAGCGTTGTTTAGTTGAAGCTCTTTCGTCAATGTTTGGCAGGGTTATAGCTAACTTACAGCTTGAAGTCACGGGTCGAGTAGTGGACGTCGCGGTGCTAGTCCGAGACGCCGCGGCGCTCGAGAACAAATTCACCAGCCCCGTGTACGCCGGCTTTTTCTGGAGGTTACTGTTCCAGAGACAAGCGTCGCCCTGGCCGGGGAACGTCTGCGGAACCCACGAGTACTATATCTCGTTAGCATCCATCTCATAGACGCCATATAGGTTTCCCAAAGCCTCACCTGATCCGCAAAATCCCAGACGGTTATCCCAACACAATTGGGCGTATCGAGACATGCCTGCGCCACCGTCTGGTAGTCCCTGCTCTGCTGTTGCCGATCCGCATCAGAGGCCGGCAGCCGGGGATGTCTGATATCCAGCTCCGTGTACGCAACCTCATCCACGAGCGCCGCGAAGCCGTTCAGCGCCGTCTTCAAGTTGGCCAGGCTCGGCGTCTGGCCGACGATGAAGTGCGCCTGCAGCCCCACGCCGTCGATCCTGGCTCCCGCGCTCTTTAGGTTGCGCACGATATTGAGCGCCTCGCTGTACTTGGCCCCCGGGTTCTCGATATTGTAGTCGTTATAGTACAGCTTAGCGGCCGGGTCCGCCGCGGCCGCGGCCTGGAAGGCGATGGTCAAAAAGTCCTTGCCGAGGGCTCGGTACATCGGGCTGTTGCGGTACGCGCCGCTGTCTTCGAGTGCCTCGTTCACCACGTCCCAGGCGTAGCACTGGCCCTTGTAATGGCCCGCCACGTTCTGGACGTGGGTTTGGATGACGCGGGTCATGGCGTCTCGGCCGTTGATGTTGTTGACTATATGTCGTATTAGCGACTGCCTTGCCAGAATGATGATCAGGTGAAGTACCCCAGCTGGGAAGCTGACTGTGCCAGACAAGCGCGTGACAGCGCAGTATCTGGCCGGCCTGACGCGCCCGGTTGGTGACGGCATCGCCGTTGGCATAGCTGAACTGGCCTTGCGATCGTTCCGTGGAGTCCCACTTCTGTCCATTTGCGGGCGTGACCTGACCGAACTCATTCTTGTTCGTGGCGATGTTCATGTAGGCCTGGTTGTTGAGCCCCGGGTTGTCGACTGCGGTGCCGAAGTACTTGAAGCCCGCGGCTACGGCAAGCTGGTTCAGTTGCGCCGCAGCTGGGCTGCAGACCGCAAGAGCGACCGCCAGAACGCGACAAGGATGCATCAGAGGAGCTGTTGCAGAACGTCGAGAAGAAGAGAAGACCACTTGCCGTCGAGACCAGGAGCTCACACGCTATCAAAAGTCGCGACGCTTTTGAAGGAGTTGGACTTCTCGAATAAGTAGATGCTCGAGAATGACACCGCACCTCATGGCATCTTAGGCAGAACAAGATGCATTGCGACAGTGTTGGCAAGTTAATATGGAAGAAGACCGAGAACATGAGCACTCGGAGAGTCACTGGACACTTTCTGGTCCAGAGCTTGAGCTGCGCTTCCTATTTTGGCATTGGTGGTGAGAGGAGCCTTGGTTTGGCTTCATTCTACTGCGTTGGGACAGCCAAAGCACCAGCCCACGTGTCCCCGGGCCACACCTTTCTGACTGGAAAGCTAGATTAGGAAGCGGAGGGGCGGATGAAAGCATCGTGAGATACCAAAAGAGGACGGTCATTTGGAAGTGTAGTAGGCTGGAATCCGAACCCTCGCGAACAAAAGCCCACGGTTACCGCAGGAAGGTGTGAATACTGTGGTTCGGCATGCAGAATGGCCCGGCCAAGTGGTTTAGCCTGAATTGAGCCTCATTGCCGGTCGGCTGTTGGGCAATACGGCTCAATGGGACAACTGCCTGATGCGTCGCTGTGTGTAGTCTGAAGCCTTCCAGAGGCCGAACGTCTGCCCATTTGGAACTGAGACAACTTTGGCCGTTGAGTCTCTGCGTGGTTGCTCTCACCACTTGAATGGAGACGTATCCTTGGTGGCCGGCTCGGGAGCGTTAGTCCCGTGACACTTGGATAAAACCCAATCAGAGCGAGATGCAGATGAGAGAACCAGCCCAATTGGCTAAAGGGTTGTAGACGAATCATAGCCAGATGCAGCCTTGGTGTGGGTGTTGGGAGTTTGTCCAATACCAGAAACATGGGGCGGTCCGAGTACAAGTTCTCCATGATCGACTTCAACGACAAGTCTTGACACGCTGGGAGATTCGCAGTCACATGAAACGGAAGAGCTTAGGACCAATCACCGTGACACTGAAGCATGCCTCGGACCTCAACTTACCTGTAGGAAGACAAAGGGGCTTCGAGAGGCTGGTATGAGCCAAGTCGCCCCTCGAGGCCATGCTAGCGACGACATTGTGATGATTCACTGACGATAATCGAAGTGGCGAATGTTCACGACTCCACACCCTTCCTCTTCCCTGTCCGCTGTCGTCGTATTGATTTAACGAGGGGTGGGATACTCGACCTGGGGGCGTAGAATAAGAGTCCCTTTGAAGTCGCGGCGGAATATGTACATTTGACAACCAGAGAGGAGCGAAAGAAAGCTTTCGTTATTTGATGGTGGTGGAAGGCCGCGCGGGCATTAAGTCCTAAGCGAGATGCCCGGCAGCAGACGACGCAGTGCCGCATCGGTGGGTGTGCTTATCGTACGATCAACTGGGAAGTCGAACGACGCAGCCTTGATCGGCCACTCGATGCTGGCTGAACGCCGCCCGAGACTGCGTTTGGAGGTCTAGCAAGAGTCTGGACAGCACGTACAGAAGATCAACATTCATCGGTTGGTTGAGCGTGCCAGACTCGAGTTCCGCCTCGTTTATTGCATCCAGGACGAGTGTAGTAGACACGACCCCAGATTGCTCTTTCGCGAAGATTGACCATTAGGAAGACAAGGTCGACAGGCAAAGAACTAGTGCACGAAAAGATGGAGGGTTCGATCGTGTTGAAGGGTTGCTTGGCAGGCTCTCGATTACTCTTCATCGGCACTTGTAATGGTGGCACGCGGAGCGTACCATGTCGATCACCGCAGCCCTGAGGTCCAGAAACCCGGGACCAACAGCATAGAGATGAAGGGTCCAGGGCTCCTCGGAACTGCTGAAGAATCCGACAATCCTTGATATATAACCTCGCCAACACAGCTGAATGGTGGCCTTTCCCCTTCCCCGCATGTTCGCCTCGAAGTCCAGGGAGGCGATCGCCGGGATCGGCGCCCTCGGCCGCCAGTGACGGGCAGCGCCTTACCTTACCCACCAGGTCCATCCTTGAAAGGCGTTCGAGCGCAGAATGACAAGAAGCCACGAGGGGGGAAAAAGTCTCGTATCACCTAGCAGGGCTGAGAACGGAACGATGATGGGGGAGAGAGCGCGGACCTGCAGCAAATGCAGCGGGGTGCCGCCATTGGATCTCGCAGCGGAATGATCCATAGTCGAGAACTGACGAATTGTATGCGCTCGGCGGTTCATTCGATGGCTGGTATGATGGCGGAGACGATAGGAAATCACCGACCTCAATTTCGTGGTGGTGCTGACCGGAGAGCCCAGATACCATTCGTGATTCGTGGTTGGGGGTGGCGGGATCAGTTTCTGCGGACGTGAGGCGAACCGTCATGGGGGGAGACGCACGCCGTCCGCCTCACTTTCCTGCCTATCACTCCTGCAGGCTCACCCACCACCCCACCGACCTCTTGAGGTGCAACACACACTCCCAGATGGATGGTTCCTCCCACTCGCAGGGAGCGTCGAGACATTGAAGGTATGTGGCGGCGTGGTGTGTACGTCCTCTTATGCAGGTGTAGGAGAGGCAGGTTCTGACGACTGAGGAGCCGGAGCGGTGAAGACGCCTACTGCTGGGCCAGAAAAGCCCCGGCGAGACAAGCAAAAAGTGCGCTTCTTTGTCTTTCCTTGGTGCAATGAAATGCCTTGGACACTCGTAATCACCACTTGGATGCAGCGCACGAGGGTTGGCACGCCCAGATGGCCGCATGGCTGGCGAGGATAAATACCTTGTTCGTCCTCCTGATCGCCATCGCCCAAGAAACAGCTTGCGCCATCGTGTCCACTCCCGGGTCTCCGGACAGACAGATCATTTCCCACATGCCCAGAAACAAGCAACTTGCCCGCCTTTGTCGCCAGAGATGAACAGATACTGGATTCCCCGATTGGACATCCACAAGAAGATCATCACCCAGGAGCTTCCCTACTACCTGGGGCCCGATGCCACGGTCAGACCGTACACAAACGAGGTGTGAACATCTCAGCCAAGGTGTCCCGGACGCCTCTCACAGCATCAACAGGGAGAAGATGGGTTTCTCATCACGACCCCAGGCCCTTGCCTGACAGACGTGAGCCATGCCTTTGTGTTTCCGAGTTTCGTTCCACGGAGTCTGGGCAAACCGCTAACCGCGTTCGTGTTCGGTAGGAGCAAATCGACGATATCTGCAGAAAGTCCAAAGAAATGTGGGAGCGACAGGCCGCCATCAGGGCACAGGAAGCGGATAAGCCCCTCAAGAGACCGCTGCATCAGCCCGTGGTAATATCCCGAGGGTCGGACGACTCGTCGCGAAGGCGACACGAAGCACACCGGAGCCACGAGCGGCATCGTCGTTACGATGATAGGCGACGCGACTGAAGTCTGGCGGTTCGGTGGAGCCGAGCGAAGTGATCGAGATCTCAGATTGGGCCAGATTTTTGGATCTAGGCGCACAAGCACCAAGAGGTGTTGCAGGCGGCCGGGTGAGCCCTTTCGTGCATGACGGCAAGAATTTGTGGGATCCGATGATTCGAGGCGTTCCATGCAAAGAAGAAGCTCTCGCTGCGGGTGAGGGGAAAGCTGATGTTGTGTGGCCTGGTGGCCGCAGCGGACGGTGGATCCAACCCGGACACTCGTTGTTTTTGACTGGTCGGGCGGCAGGTGAACAAAGCAGCATAAACCAAAGCCGGTCTGATTGGGACGGGACGGACATGGCTATGTGTCCCAGACCTCGTCCAGCAACAGTCTGCCATCTGGCAGTTTGGGGGTCCAATAGCACTGGCCATAATCTCCGTCGTCGTCTGCCCATTGCTCTCAACAGGTATGTGTATGCGGAAACCGATGCAGGGAGGCGCGTAGCAGAGTGTGCAGGGCCAGCGGATGCGACCAGCTAGCTTTTTTCATCCTGTACAGATATCCAATAGCCGTACATTCTGCAGTTCCCGAATAGACTTGGTGCATTCCATCCGACCCAAATTGTCGTCCCAGAGCAGCGGCAGCACACGTGTTTTGCCCGAAGCTGTCGATGCGACGACAAGGGTGCGGTTCAACCCGAAGATATGCGGAAGTCGACATTGCACTCGGTCCGTGACTGGTCTCGAATGCCCAAGACCGAATCCATCATCACCCGGAGGGTAGCCCGGCTTATCGGCAAACGGTGGTTCGTGGTGCTGATAGACCAATCGGCGATATCAGACTGGACCAGGTGAGAACAACCCGTGCGTGACACGTCTGCCCATGGGCAGCATGGGCGTGAGCAGGGACAAGTTGACGCGTGTGCTGGTCAGGTGGTGTGCTTCGCCTCATCGGAGCAGCAAAAGTGCATTCGTCTATCGTTCCGTCAGGGTTTCGTCAACGACGCTTCGTATCGTTGAAGATTGAGGGGCCCGGCAGACCAAAGCATCAGCGCCTGGATGGTCACCTTCTGCGGCTCGCGGCTCGTCCCTTTGGCCCGCGTTCCCGAAGGCGGAAGCGTGGTGTAGCCAACCACGTTCACCCACTCGCCGACCCGGGTTTGGTCTGACTTGATGGTTCCGAGGAGGAGCTGAACATCGACCAATGCACTGACATTGGATCCGTCAGGGAAGCTGTGACCCAGAGTAAGCACTGCCGAGTGCGTCGAGTAAGACGTGACACTGAACCCATGTCAGCATACTGGTTTGGTAATCACGGGAAGATGCACAGAGAGAAAATTCGAAGCTAGAAATGGGCGTTGAGACGCGGGTAGAGGGAGAGAGGGAGACAATCTCACCAACCCAAGAAGCGCACTTTTTGGCCCGTTGGCTTGGACGGCAGGTCTGACAGGAGACAGAGTTGAGAGGGTAGTGGACCTCTGGACATGGTTGATGCGTTGTAAGTGTCTCTCGTAAGCTTTTCTTCAGCATAAGCGAGACTAAGTTGTCAGGTTTCCCATGGAAACCAACGAGCTCGAAGATGGGCGACAGGACATGAAGCTGACATAAGAAAGAGTAACAGAGCAGGTAACACTGCGTCTTGATGGACGGTCCGAGATCGAGTACCTTCCTCGAGCACGGAAGACTGGCCCGATGATTAGATAATCAACGGCAATAACGATAAGCAGATTGACGGAGATTCATCACGTGATACATGGTCATCTGACTGGCCTAACCGCGGCCGAATCGAGGAATCAGGCGGGCATGTCGCTGGGCACAGGGACACCGTCATCGCCCACCCACTAACCAGCATCGCTAAGCCAGTCGGAAGCTTGCATCATACTGCCTATGCCTGCCTGACCATATCTCTCAGCCTTCCAAGTTCTGCCTACCGACTCAGCGACATCACGACCCGGTGGACGCGAGTGTCTCGTCGCACGATCCAGATCCTCGAAATCCGGTTAACCACCACTCCTATCAAGCCTTATCAGAACCGCGGTTTGTTGACGACGCCTGACGACGCCGACTTACGCCCGCCACCTACCTTGGTGTCCACTTGCGTCCCGTTTCGGTACCCCGCCATCAAACTTCAGCCGACTGCCACGCAACCCGATATTACGGCTGCCTTCGATCGATAGCTGCCTGCGCACAAGACATTCCAAAAAGCAAACTCGCATTCCCTCGAGCGACACCATCCTGATCCTCGAAACTCGCACCCGATCAGCAAACATCATCATGTCCGGCGTTTGGGGCTGGTTTGGCGGCGGCGCCGGCGGCGGGGCCAAGAAGAAGAATGAGGCCAAGGACGCGATCCTCGGCCTTCGAGTCCAGCTCGACATGCTGCAAAAGAGGGAGAAGCACATCCAAACGCTGATGGACGAGCAAGATGCCATCGCAAGGAAGAACGTCACTACCAACAAGAATGGTGCGTAAATCTGAGCGATATACATGTCGTGGAATGCCATGGAAGCGGTTGGGTAGATGAAGGTCCATGACGTGCTAACGAGGTTCCGAACAGCCGCAAAGGCCGCGCTGCGCCGCAAGAAGGGCCACGAGCACAGCATGGAGCAGACCATCTCGCAAATCACGACGATCGAGTCCCAGATCAACGCCATCGAGTCGGCAAATATCAACCACGAGACGCTGCTGGCGATGGAGAAGGCCAGCAAGGCCATGAAGGGGATCCACGGCAAGCTCACCGTCGAGAAGGTGGACCAGACCATGTACGTGAAAAGCGAAGCTTGCCGCCGAAATGCTAGTGTGCCAGGTACTGACGATGCGCAAACAGGGAGGATCTCAGGGAACAGAACGCACTCAGTGAGGAAATCGTCAACGCCATCTCGACGGGCCAGTCGGACAACATCATCGACGAGGACTTGGAGGACGAGCTGGAGCAGATGCAGCAGGAGGCACTGGACGAGCAGATGATCGGCACCGGCTCCGTGCCCGTGTCAGATGTCGTCCACCGCATGCCCGCAGTGTCGAACGGACCAAGTAAGGAGCCTATCTTTTGTGTGCCGAGCGTAGTTCGAGAAGCTGACAAGGACCTCGCAGTCAAAGGAAAGGAGACCGCCGTGGAGGACGACGAAGAAGCAGAGCTCCGCAAGCTGCAGGCAGAGATGGCCATGTAAGGGGCCCAAGACGTCAGGCGATCCTGCCGGGTTGGGTGAGAGCGGTGGCATAGCATTCCAGGTCTGGGACGGGGTTCTCGGAGGCACGCATGGAACCAGAGCTCGCAAGAGAGGGCGGACAAGCACGAAGCCAGCGATGGCCTCCCGGCGAAGTGGGTGCCGCACGACATATGCCGTAGCTCACGGCAGACGGGGCACGTGGGCATTTCCGTACGCCTGTTACAAGCGCATGCGGCAACGGCAACGGCAACGGCAACAACGACGACGACTACGACTATTCTGGAGCGGCCACGGTTCACACGCTCCCAGCTACCTAGCCAGTTTCCTCCTTTCCTCAGACCTGTCTACTGGCGTTGGCGTTTCGGGGTACGAAGGTGCCTTTTGATGGGAATCTCGCGGTTGTGGAGGCTGATGGGAGTTTGACATACAAGCTTTGTTTCTGCGTTGGAGGGTGATTTTACGTTTTACAATGCACGTCTACGTCTACGTCCAAGTCTCCATAGAACACATATTGACCGTTGTTGAGAAGCTAAGACGCACAGTCAGAAGCGACCTACTGTATCAACAAGTGAGTTGCGGTGATTTTACTGGCGAGCCTCTCGGAAACATCGCAAATGCCCCGAACGCAGCTCGGCACTGCCTTGGCTCGTGCGGCGGCAAATGCAGCTGCTATGCAGCCGCGGCGCTTGGTCCGGTGAGAAGCGGCGGGCGAGAGACATCGCGGCCGGTCCACCCTTCTTCGCTGGCTCAGTATTCGGTCTCCACATGACCGGGACCGGGACAGAAGCCATCGCTCACGTGTCTCTCGGCACACCGCTAGTCTCCAGGAGCGACCGATCGCGACGGGAGGCGGTCGACGCCACGATCATTTATGGCGGCCGCGGCCTCTGTAGCTCTGTAGTGGATAATCGACCTGGAGGAACGGTTATGTCCTAGGTGTATCCCATCCCGTGTGAGGGAGCAGGGGATGGTGGTGACAGTTGGTCGAGCTCGTCGATGTCATCGGAGTTGAATCCGGGTTCTTGTTGTCTCTCGATTGATGGCGATGGCTCGATCGCCAGGGGGGGAGAGGGGGAAACAAAATGAGGCTTTCCAGGCCTGTCGATGCAAAATTATCTGGAGCATCCGGAGATGCTGCGAGGCGGAGAGGTGGATTGCGATGGAGATGGAGATGGAGATGGTTGACGGTGGTTGGCAGTGGTGGTTGGGAACAACGCAAGACCTGAACGCATGCCCGAGCCAGCGGGCGGTGGGAGATGAGCACAAAGTATCTATCCGAGTGATGCGCGTAGATTCTTGGTGATAACGGGGATACCGATACTTGCGCCTTATCAGAGACCCACTTGGAGTACTTATCACAGCACCTTAAGGGTGCTCCTGCCAGGGACAGGCTCGCTGTAAGAACGCCCTGGGCCAGAGATTCTTGCTCTATAGCGGACGTATTACAGGTGCCTAGGATGCTGTCTGCCCAAAAGTGCCCAGCGCCAGGCCAAAAGTACACGGGCAACTAACCTAGACAGATTCCAGCCCAACGGCGCCCTGAAGTGACAACGGCCTTCCCAGCCCGCTAGCGGTGACGTGACAGCAATAGCGTCCCAAAGGCCTCCTTCCTTCCAGAACAATGAAACCAAACCATCCGTCTCCCTGCAAGTCACCAACTCAATTTTTATTCTGCCCTGGAAACATCCATGGATAGCTTCTCTTTCGCGAGCCTTTCCACGTAAACAACACACACTACAACCCTCTCTCGATCGGACGAGACCATGGCTGTACACGGCATCGGCCAGTCTCCGCTCTCGCCTCGTGCTTGCCTCCCAGCAAGTCCTGTTCGATTCCCAGCTTCGGCCATCGCGATGGCCTCAACTCGTGTAAGCCTCGTGTGGCCCTGTCGTCGGCCCAATCATCCGTCTTTGACAGCTGCCAGCTAGACGAGACGACATTTCGCCGAGTCAGGTCGAGACCAGCCATGTCGTTTGCCGTGGCTGTCGGGGCCCAACCCAGCCTCCCCAAGAACCAAGACCAACCTCCAACAGCAGGGTCGTCGGACCAAATCGGGTCCTCGCAGGGCATCAAGAGCACCAATGGCATCGACCACGCGCTGTATACACTGCTAGAATCTGAGAGATGAGGGAATCAGACTGGGCTACTGCAGCTCTTCCTCAACGCCGTCGTCGGGAGGAGCCATGTGTGCCTCAGCCATCCATCCACCACGATCATGATCATCCGGCACCAGCCTCCGTTACCGTTATCCGCTAGCCTCACACAGTCTGCAGCTACATCTGACTCTCACCAACGAACGGTCCAGTCCACGTCCGTCTTCGCTCGCTAGATGCATGATTTCCAAGGAGGCTTACTGAGCCTGGCAGCTGGCGTGGTCACGGAGGGCTTCGATGCCCTCCCCCATTCCACTCAACCACAGCATCTCAACTCCACGCCCCAGAACGACCTGTGGCCTCCGTACTGATGCAAGTTCTTGCAGTGTATCCGTACACTAAATACCTCCGTCTACAAACCGCTACAAACCGCCGCCGCCCAACCCCACCAACTGCGACTGTCGGTGCCACTGTCACCGTCACTGCAGTCACATCCGCCCCTCCCGCCAGCCCGCGGTCCGGACTCTGCTGCATGGATCTTCACAGGCGAGCCTCAACCAGGCGAGCCACGTTGCACGTCGCTGACCGGGGGTTTAATGGCCGATGAGAAACAAGCCGCGCTCGATTACGGATACGTCTCTCTGTCTCGCCTCGAAATACCCACCAGCACTACATCGCTTACCGCCGCGTCCTGCCTCTGGAACAATGGATGGAAACTATTCTCCTGCCTCGGTCACTCGCTCACACACGCACAGCATCTCAACGTGCCCGTCTGGCTGCATGCAGCCAGCCAGCGGGCCTTTTCTGACCGACCGCCCTCCATCTTCATCCTCTCCACCAACGGACGGACGACATGACGGCGGTTGGGCTTGGAGGGCCCCCTTGGGATTCCAGGAACCACTCTTCCGTCGGCAATCGTTTCCTTGTGTCTTGACAGGCACCATGTCGCCTGGCTGCATGGATCCGGCTGGCTCCAGTGGGCCGGCCCATCAAGCTTCCCTGTCCCTGCCGCCCGATGCGTGCGAGTGCGCTGGGCCGGACGTCGACGACCGTTGCAGGTGCGGTGCTGCAGCACAGCAATTATTAGCACGTAACCGCTGGACCGCGGAACGCTTGACACTTCACAGGTCACCGTCGCTCCTGGTGCTCCGTATGGTTAACGGAACTGAGGAAATACCTGGAAGTGGGTGAAATAATCGGAACGATCTAATCTGCTTTGGGACGAACATCCCACGCATCCCGCACCAGAGAAACTTCTGTCACTGCCAACTGTGCTGGGTTTGTGCCCTGCCGTTGGGCTCGGATACTGTTGTATTGAGACTTTTTATTACTAGTCTCGAAGCCAAAAGTCGCAACACAACTCGGTCCACGCCAAGTCCTCTGCACTAATACCCGGGCTGATATCAGATTCACAGGTGTCAACTGGTCTACCCGACGACAGAGAGGAAAAGGATTTGGACCTGAAAGAGCCCTCGATCACAGGCGGGAACCTACGAAAAGGGATAAGACCACAAAACATAAGTGACATCTCCCCGGCAGAAATCAGCGGCATTCATGCCCGCCCCTTCGTCCAGCCAGACCTCCTTATGCGGGTTGGCTGCTCCATCCCAATCGCATCGTGGTTGGGCAGCCATTATCCCTCCTCCGCCTCGTGTAGACTGTAGGTGGTGTCCCTGCCCGTCCGATGTCCACATCCCTCCTCTCCGTCTCTGCTCCGTCCGTTGCAACTTGCCCCAGGGTTCTCTCGTCACATCATCCGTCAAGCTATCCAAAACTCCAGAATCACAAAAGCCTCAGCCCCCCGGGGCCCAGTCCAACCCAATTGCGACGTGGCGCCAGTGCTCCTCCCGCCTCACTCGAACCAATGGCTCCCGAGCACGATAGTTGATCACCGGGACCATAGAGATTTGCCCAAAAATCTGTCCCCATTCCGTGGGGACAAGCGTGGGGTACGCCTGCGTCAGGGACCCCTTACTCCCGCGCCCTGTACCCTGCTGCCGAACGGTTGATGCTTGTGATGTCTGGCACACCTTTGGGAAGCTCCCCCCTGCTTCTTCTCGAGAATCTCTGCCCTCTCAATTGAATGCTCCTGGGGTGGCCGTGGAAAGCTCGCCATCTCGTCACTCCTTATTTCCTAACCACTATCCATTGTCAAGTCGAGACAACAAACCTGATGCTTCCCGGTCGTCGCAACCATCATCGATTACACCAATCTGTTTACACCACCCACCTGTCACTGCTACGCTTCGCCCGTCTCACAGGCGACGAGATACCAGTCTGTACTTTCCTATAGAGTTTCGCGATACCCGCCCAAAGAGACTCGACCTTTCTTACTTTCGGTTTTGGGCACCGCACCTGCAAAGACATTCAAAGAGAAAGCAACCCGACGATACAACAAACAAACAAGCATCGACTCCCAATCTCACACACACACTCTCTCACACACACACGCGCGCAACCTCTCTCATCCCAGTCCAATCATCTCCTCTAAGGGTGCGCCACGGACAATCTGATACCATCAACAACAACAACCCCCGCGGATTAGCATTGATCGACTCGGGACCAAGGCAAGGACCACCCCCCACCACAATCAGGAGGTCCCGGAAAGCATGAATTCAGATCCAGTCGACTTCTGCCCCTACCGGGCGAACCTTGACTGGAGCAATGTCCAGACGCAGGACTTCTCCAAGGTCAAGTACTTTGAAGCTTCGGATTCCGAGCTCGAGAACGGTGAGCTTCCTCTTTTCTCTCTTCTCCTTTCCAGCATTTCACATACCAAAAGCTACCCACCCAATGTTTATATGAAGCCTTTGAGCGTTACCGTAATCTGACACAACCCGCCTGATTTTATAGAGGGCGACGTATACGCCAATGGCGTGACATATCCGTCACATCCAGAGCAAGCACAACTACCGCCCGCGAGCAGTAGCAGCAAGAAGAGCAAGAAGAAGAGCAAAAAGGACAAGAAGGCAGCAGCAGCAGCAGCAGCATCACAGTCATACATCTACGAAGAAGACCCGGCCACGCCCCCGGAGCCCGCGACCCCAGACACGCCCCTCGACGCCGAGGAAGAGTGGCCTTCGACGCCGGCGCTCTCCAAGAAGGAGAAGAAGAAGAAAAAGAAGAAGGGCAACAAGGACGAGGCCGTCTTTGTAGCTCCCCCGACCCCGCCTCCGCCGCCACCTCCCCCCGCTGCGGAACCGGCAGAGGAAGAGGTCCGCCCCGAGACGATAGCGGAAGAGGAGGAAGTCGAGGAAGCGCCCGCGTCGCCCGTCGTCAAGAAGCCGAAGGAATCTTCGAAAGAGTCCTCCAAGGGGTCCAAGGAGCCCAAGGAACCCAAAGAGTCCAAGGATTCCAAGGACGCCAAGGAATCCTCCAAGAAAGACAAGAAGGACAAGAAAAAGGACAAAAAGAAGAAGAAGGGCAAGAAGGACGCCGAGCCAGAGCCGGCCGAGAGCTCGAGATCCACGACTCCCCCGCCGCCGCCACCTGCTCCCGCGAAAGACGCCAAGCCAGCAAAGATGGACGAGCCGGAGGCCGTTGCCGACCGAAGTATCGGAGATGCCAAGGACGATGAGAAGACGGACATCGCGCCGGCTGCCGCTGCGGCTGTTGCTGCTGCCTCGGTCGCGGCCGTTGCTGCTGGTGTCGTTGCTGCGTCGGACGACCCTGAAGCTGAAGCCCCTGCCGCCGAGGAGAAGGCGGAAGAGGCTGCGGCTGAGGCTACTCCGCAAGATGCACCTGCGGCGGACGAGGTAAAGCCGGATGCGCCGATGGAGGAAGCTCCTGTTGAGACGCCGGCTGCGGTGGAGGCCGAAGCTCCTGCCGAGACACCAGCTGCAGCTGAGGCTGAAGCACCCGCCGCGGATGCTGGTGCCGAAGACCCTGCACCTGCCGATGCCGCCCCGGCTGAGGAGGCGGACGCGGAAAAGGCACCTGCTCCTGAAGAAGCCGCGGATGACAAGCCAGAACCTGCTGCGGAGCCTGCTGCCGAGCCCGCAACAGAAGCTCCCGCCGACGACAAGCCTGAGGAAGCTGCTCCGTCCGAAGAGCCGGCCGCCGAGGCTGCAGCCGAAGCCCCTGTTGAGGCTTCCGCTGATGCACCAGCCGAGGCACCGGCTGAGCCAGCCTCTGAGCCCGCCGCTGAACCCGCCGCTGAACCCGCCGCTGAACCCGCCGCTGAACCCGCCGCTGAACCCGAGGCAGATGCACCCGCACCCGCGGAGGCCGCACCAGAACCCAAGGCCGAAGACCCCGCACCCGTAGAAGAGCCCACACCCGATGCTTCCGCCGAAGCCAAGGCAGAGGAGTCTGCTCCGGTAGACGAGGCAGCTGCCGAGTCTCCTGCAGAGCCCGTTTCCGAACCCGCGCCGGAGGCAAAGGCAGAAGATGCCGCACCGTCAGAAGAGCCTGCTGCCGAGCCCGCCGCGGAGACAAAGGCCGAGGATCCCGCGCCCACAGAAGAATCCGCGGCCGATCCTCCTGCGGAAACCAAAGCAGAGGAGTCCGCTGTAGTAGAGGAGGCTGCCGAGGCAAAGCCAGAAGATGCTGCACCACCCGAAGAGCCAGCGCCTGCGGCTGCGGACGACGCCAAGCCTGACGAAGCGGCGGCACCTGCAGAAGAACCCGCCAACGAGGAGCCGTCGACAGAGGCCAAACCTGAAAACGCTCCTCCTGCTGAAGACGCTCCTCCTGCTGATGATGCTCCTCCTGCTGATGATGCTCCTCCTGCTGATGATGCTCCTCCTCCTACAGAAGAGTCGACGGCTGAGGCACCCACAGAGTCAAAGGCTGAGGATGCTGCGCCTGCAGAAGAAGCACCGGCTGAAACTCCTGCTCTAGCCGAGGCGGAAGCTGCTGCGCCCGCAGAAGAATCAGCAGCAGAAGCCAAGCCTGAAGAATCCGTGCCCGCAGCAGAGCCTGTCGATACTCCTGCCGCTGAACCTGCCGCTGAACCGACTGCCGCTCCTGCCGAGGCTGTCGAGGAACCTCAAGCGGAAGCTTCACCTCCCCCTGCCGATGCTCCAGCCGAAGCTCCTGCAGACGCTCCAGCTGATGCTCCTGTCGAAGCCAAGGCAGAAGATGCGGCGGCACCAGCGGAAGAAGCCACAGCTCCCGAGCCCGAGGAACCTGCAGCGCCCGCTGAACCTACAGCAGACGCAGCAGCGGAATCCAAGGCGGACGATGCACTAGCTGAAGCGCCGGTCGAGGCCAAGTCTGGAGATGCAGCTCCGGCCGAATCTGCGCCCGAGGTTGCACCGGAAGAGAAGGCCGACGAGCCGGCAGCGGCAGAGACGCCTGCTGAAGAGCCTGCTCCGGCAGAGGAAACTCCGACTCCGGCAGAAGAGACTCCGGCTCCAGCTGATCCTGAACCCGAGGCTGTCAAGGAGGCCGAGTTAGCTGCTCCGGCCACCGAAGATGCACCAGCTTCCGACCCGGCTCCGGCTACTGACGAAGCTCCCGCGGCCGAAGCCAAGGACCCAGAACCCGCCACAGCAGAGCCAGAAGCAGAAGCACCTACCGCAGACGAGGCCCCCGCTGCTGTCGACGGCAAGAAAGACGAGGATGCAGACAAGAACGATGCATCTGAGACTGCAGCACCGGAGCCAGAGACGCCGGCCTCAGCTGAAGCACAGTCGGATCCTGCCCCCGCGGATGAGGAACCTGCCAAGTCCGGGGAACCCGCTGCCGCTGAGGCGGAAGCCGCTCCCGCTGCATCGGAAAATCCGGAACCCGCCGCAGCTGATGCCCCTGCGGAGGAACCGGCAAAGTCAGACGGTCCAGCTGAGACCGAAGCAGAAGCTGAAGCTGCGCCAGCTGATCCGCCTGCCGAAGAAGCCGCCCCAGCTGAACCTGCTGCGGAAGAGAAGCCTATCGAGGAAGCCCCTGTTCCAGCTGAGCCCGTTGCAGAGGAGAAGCCAGCCGAACCTGAACCTGCTACAGAAGAGAAGTCGGCTGAGCCTGAACCTCCTGCAGAAGAAAAGCCGGCCGAGCCCGAGGCGGCTGCTCCTGAGGCATCTGTCGAGGAGTCCAAGCCCGAAGACGCAGCTGCAGAATCGGAGTCGGCTCCAGCACCAGCGGAAGAAGAAGAACCTGCCAAGGACGATGCAGCAGATGACAAGCCTGCTGAGGCCGCCGACGATGCACCGGCTGCTGAGCCTGAGGCCGAGCCAGCTGCGACGGAGGAGACTCCAGCCACTGCCGAACCTGCCGACGCTGCTGATGCTCCAAAAGCCGATGAGCCCGCACCAGCTGAGGCTGCCCTTGAAGTCGAAGCTGAAGCAGAGACCGAGGCTCCTACTGATGCTCCTGTCGATGCGCCCGCCGACGCTGCATCTGAAGCGCCAGCACCAGTGGATGCTACACCTGAGGCAACAGAGCCCGAGGCGGCTAAACCGGATGATGCCGAGGAGACAAAGGAGGCCGAGCCAGAAGCCGCTAAGGATGAGCCGGCAGCTGCGCCCGAAGAGGCCGCCGCTGCTCCTCAAGAAGCCGAACCGGATGCTCCCAAGGCAGAGGAAGCCGAGCCTGCTAAGGAAGAAGAGGAGGCCCTGAAGGAAGCCGAACCCGATGCCAAACCTGATGCCGAAGCGGCTCCTGAAGCTGAAGTTGAAGCTTCCAAGGACGACACTCCCGAGCCTGCACCGGCTGCCGAAGCCGAAGCTGCGCCTCCTTCTGAGCCTGAAGCAGAGCCCGCAGCTGAGTCTGAGGGCCCCAAGGATGAAGCTGCCCCTGAGCCTGCTCCTGAAACTGCTGCTGAGACCGAGGCTGCGGTAGCTGAACCTGAAGCCCCCAAAGAGCCGGCGGCCGAGGCTGCTCCGGAAGAAGAGGCAAAGACTGAGACTCCTGCTGAAGGTGCCGCTGAAGCTGCTGCCGAACCTGCTGCCGAGCCCACCGAAGCGGACACTGCCGTGGAGCCCGCCGCAGAGGCCGCTCCGGAGCCTGAGGCCGAGACCCCCAAGGAAGCACCCGCAGATGAATCCAAGGCCGAGGACGAAGCTTCTGAGCCAAGTGCACCGGAACCGGAACCCACCGCAGAGGCGACCGAGACTCCCAAGGAAGCCGAGGCCGAAGCTGAAGCCGAAGCACCCAAACCGGACGAACAAGCCGCTGCCCCGGCCAACGACGATGGGCCTGTCGCGACTGAAGGTATGGACCAGTACGAAATGATTAGCGACGGCAAAGAATTCACCTTTACGGAAGCAAACCTCACTGCTGGGGCCCAAGATGCTAAGACAGAAACAGAGACAGAACCGGGGCCGGCGACTGAGAGCGACGAGACTGCCGCGGCGGCGACGATAGAAGAAGCGGCCCCCGAGGCGCCACCTGCCGAACCCGAGGCAGAGGCCAAGGACGAAGCTGCCGAGGAGCCTCCCGCGGAGACTGAGGCCGCAGTACCTGCCGATCCTGAAGCAGCCCCCGAAGAGAAGGCCGATGCCGACAAGACCGAGGCTGCGGCTGAAGCTGAGGATGTGCCGGCGACAACAGAAGATGTTAAGGAGCCTGAACCTGATGCCGCTCCCGCCGAGCCAGCTGCTGAGCCCGTTGCGGAGCCCGAGGCCGATGCTACTCCCGCCGCGCCCGCTGCCGAGCCTGAATCGACCCCGGCAGATGAGGCTGCCCCTGAGACTACTCCTGAGGAGGCTGCTACCGAGGCCACTCCCGAAGCTGCTCCAGAATCCACCGCCGAATCCGCTCCTAAGGCTTCTCCTGAGGCTCCTTCTGACGCTGCTACGGAGACAACTCCCGAGGCCGCCGCTGAAGCTACTTCGGAAGCGGCTGCCGAGGCTGCACCTGAAGCTACTCCTGAGGTGGTTGCCGCCGAGGAAACCAAGGAAACCGAGACGGAGGCAGAGGCGCCGGCAGAGACCAAGGAGCCTGAGCCAGAAGCAGCACCCGAAGTCAAAGACGCAGACACGCCCGCAGAACCCGAGACAGAACCGGCTGCTGCAGAGCCCGCCGCAGATTCCAGCAATTCCGAGGCAGAACCCGCCGCACCAGCCGTAGAAGAAGCTGCCGAGGCAAAGAGCGCCGACGCCGATGCAGAGCCACCTGCTGACGCAGAGGCAAAGGGTCCGGAACCAGAACCAGCTGCTGACACACCCGCGGCCGAGGCCAAAGAACCAGATGCTGAGCCTGAGCCGGCTGCGGAAGCAAAGGAGCCGGAAGCCGAACCAGAAGCTGCCGCTGAGGCCAAGCAAGAAGAGACTGAGGTCGCAGCAGATGCTGAGACTAAGGAATCTGAACCCGAAGTGGCTGCACCTGTGCCTGAGGCTGATGCTGAGCCGGCTGAACCACCTGCTGCTACCGAAGAGGCAAAGGAGCCCGAGCCTGATTCTGAGCCAAAGGAGGCAGAGCCCGAGGTGGCACCGGCTGCTGAGACAGACACAACCGATGCTGCCCCTGCTCCAGAAGCCGAAGCTGAGCCTGCTGCTGAGCCTGCTGCTGAGCCTGCTGCTGAGCCTGCTGCTGAGCCTGCTGCTGAGCCTGCTGCTGAGCCTGCAGCCGATCCTGCCGCCGATCCCGCAGCTGAGCCTGCCGCTGAAGCTACTCCTGAAGCTGCCGTTGAACCCGAGTCGACACCAGAGCCTGCCACCGAGGCTGATGCAGCACCAGAAGCCAAGGAGGCCGAACCTTCAACGGAGCCCGCCGAAGAAGCCGCCAAGGATCCTGAGCCTGAAGCTGCTGCAGCAGAAGACGCAACTGAAGCGAAGGATCCAGAGCCCGCCCCTGAAGCAGAAGCACCCGCGGAAGAAGTGAAGGCATCAGAGCCAGAGTCTGCTGCAGAAGAGGCCAAGGCCGCGGATGCGGAAGCTGAGCCCGCAACTGATGCTCCCGCGCCCGAAGCAGAGTCAACGGCCGCTGCCGAGGAAGCAAAGGAACCCGAGCCTGCCGCCGCTGAGCCTACAGCGGAAGAGGCCAAGGAACCGGAAGCACCTGCCGAAGAACCTGCTGCTGAAGCACCAGCTGCCGAGGAGTCAGCCCCGGTTGAAGAGCCTGCGCCGGCTGAGGCTCCCGCAGCTACCGAAGAGTCCGCCCCGGCTGAGGAGTCTGCACCAACAGATGCGGCTGCACCTGCAGAGGAGCCAGCTCCCGCAGAAGACCCCACTCCTGCCGAGGAACCCGCTCCGGCCGAAGCTGCTGCTCCCACTGAAGAACCCGCTCCGGCTGAGGATTCTGCGCCGGCAGAGGCGCCGGCTGCCGCTGAGGAGGCGACGCCGACTGAAGATTCTACCCCTGCCGATGAATCCACATCGGCTCCCGCTGATGATCCAGCACCAGCGGAGGCACCAGCTCCGGTCGAAGAACCCGCACCAGCAGAGGAACCTGCGGCTGCTGAAGAATCAGCCCCTGCTGAGGAGCCTGCCCCCGCTCCAGCTGAAGATCCTGCCCCTGCTGCGGCCGAGGAGCCCGCTCCCGCTGAGGAACCTGCACCGGCGGAGGCTCCCGCTCCGGAAGAAGCTGCTCCTGCGGAACCCGCTGTAGAGACTGCCGAAGAGGCCAAGGAACCAGAGCCAGAGCCTGCTACAGCTCCCGAAGAACCACAGCCTGAAGCTGCTGCTCCTGCAGCTGAAGAGGCACCGGCAGCTGAAGAAGCACCGGCAGCTGAAGAAGCACCGGCAGCTGAAGAAGCACCGGCAGCTGAAGAAGCACCGGCAGCTGAAGAAGCACCG